>NW_020869866.1:73608-81108 GCF_003789085.1 Penaeus vannamei
GATTTAAGTGTCTCTTCAGATATTTATTTTCTATTCTGTCAGTATAGTGTAAATTTCCTAACCTGTCCTTTACTTGGTGTGTGAGGAGGTATATGTTCTCAGCTGAACACTATCTACCTTCTTGAACACTCTAAAATGATTAGTCCTGTGCCTTCATCCATCCTTTTTGTCTTTTAACCTTAACAAAATTTGGTCTCATGCTGTAAAGTCTACTTCTGGTCCTCCTTCCCATCAATAAAAGTGAAGGTGAACATCCTGTTGATACAAGTGCTGTGGTCCTATAGTACAAATCTATTAATACATTTGCCAACGGGGGAACTGGTGGCTTGTCTTCAAAGTCAGAACAAAACATTCAGCCTCACCGTTTGCAGCAGGATTTTATCATCATCATCATCTGGAAGCTAAAGCTGATGGGGGCGCATAGCCGCATCCACCCTTCACTTCCACCTTTTGGCATCCCTCATGGCAAGCCGCCAGGCAGGGACTTGGCCCATCTCGAGCTCCTCACGACAGGTCTGATCGATCTGCCCAAGCCATGACCTACGTTGTCCCACAGGCCTCCTCCACCCAGGGTTGTCTCGTACAGAAACAATCTTATGGGCAGGATCATCTTGGGGGAAGCGAGCCAGGTGGCTGTATAGCCTGAGTTGGCGATCCCAGATTGTGCAGGTAACAGGTCCTGCGCCAGTCTCACGGTGCAACCGTTGGTTGGACACGTGGTCCCGCCAACTGTACCCCATGATCTGGCGCAAGGACCTATTACAGAAGGCTTCAAGACATGACTCCAAGGCACAGGATAATGTCCAGGTTTCACTACCGTATAGCAAAACTGGCATTATCAGGGCCTTGAAGACACGTAGCTTGGTCCTTCTGCACAGGTACCGGCATCTCCAAATACTCTTGTCAAGAGAGTTCATGACCCCTGCTGCCAGGCCAATCCGTCTGCTGACTTCCTGGTCTGAGAGCCCAGAGTTATGAACTACACTACCAAGGTATGTAAAGCTCTTTGTGACTTCAATGTCTTCACCGCAAGCACGTACCGACTGAACAGATTCTCCTATCAAGTCCCCAAAGTCCTGGATCTTGGTCTTGGTCCAGGAGACCTCTAACCCCAAGGCTTCGCTTCATTACTAAATGTATTGAGAGCCACCACCAAGGATTCCAAAGACTCAGATAGAATAGCAACATCATCAGCAAAGTCAAGGTCGGTTACCTTGATATTGCCCAGAGTTGCTCCACAACGACTTTGAATAGTAGCTCTGCCTAGTATCCAGTCCATGCAGGTGTTGAAAAGTGTTGGTGCAAGAACACAGCCTTGCCTCACTCCTGAACTAACAGGAAAGAAGCTCGACAGGCCCCCACCATTTTACAGCACTTTCAGTACCAGTATACAGACTTGTTATCAGTCCAATAATCCTTGTTGGAATTCCTCTCAGTCTCAGGATCTCCCAGAGTGATTCCCGATGCACTGTGTCGAACGCCTTCTTGAGGTCGATGTAGGCTGCAAGCAGCCCACGCCCGAACTCACGACGGCGCTCTACAATGACTCGAAGCGCAAGGATACGGTTTATTGTGGACTTACCAGGAGTGAATCCAGATTGCTCCGGCCTCTGGTGCCTCAGTAGATGGTCTCTGATACGTCTCAGAAGGATGTGGGCAAGAACCTTGCCTGGTGTACTGAGCAGTGTAATGCCTCGGTGATTGCTACAGTCCCATCGGTCCCTTTCCCCTTCCAGAGAGGGATGACCACACCCTCAACAAGTCAGGGGGAATGGTACCAGACCGCCAGATGGCAGCCAAGACAGCATGCAACCCACGCGCCATTGGTTCCCCACCAGCTTTTAACAGTTCAGCTGGGATGCCGCAAATACCCGCTGCTTTGCCACTCCTCAGCTTGGATATCGCCCCCCTAACTTCAGTCAGGGAGGGTTGATCCTCACTGATGAGTGGGTCTGGCAACGGAATCACGGCACTACCCCCATCCAAGTTAACTGTTGGTGGGTCATCCTGGTACAGTTGCTCAAAATACTCAGCCCAACGTTCCCGCACTGCAATAGGATCTGAAACGATCTGGCCACTTACTAAGCGAACCGCTATCACCTGAGAAGAGGGCTTAGAGTTCAGCTTTCTCAGGCTTGGTATGCAGGACGAAGGTCATTTACTAAGAAATGGCCTTCTACCTCCTCTGCAAGACTCCTAATAAACTGTTCATTGTCCCTTCTTAACAGTGACCGAGTTCTGCGCACCTGAGAACGGTACAAATCCCAATCCCCTGACAGACGAGCTGCATGACAAGCATCTGTGGCATCCAGAGTCTCCTGCGAGATAAAATTCTGCCTTGGTCTCGGGCATTCACCAATCGTTATTTGAGTTGCATCAAACGTTTTGCGTTTGAAGGTGCCCACAGAAGTACAGGGTCCGTCAGATCCCCGGGCACACTTCCCCTCCCTCAGCCTGTCCAAGTGAAACCTACTGGGGTGATCATTGGACTGCTGGGGAGTCTTGAAGTGGACATGAAGGGTAGCCACAACCAATCTATGGTCAGTACCACAGAACTCGGCACTCCTATACACCCTGCAGTTCTGGAGGATGCTCCAACGAGTGCTAACGAGTATGTGGTCGATCTCCTTGGCTGCATTACCTGCATCACTGAACCAAGTCCAGCGATGTGGGTATGGGCCCTGGTACCAGGAGCCAGAAATCCTCAGTTTCTGGGACCTAGCAAAGTCCCGGAAAAGGAGGTTATTCTCACTACCGGTACCAGTTCCTGACACATGGGGACCGACAGACATCTCATAACCAGTTCGATCACAGCCAGATACCGCATTGAAGTCGCCCAGAACAATACGAATATCTCGCCGGGGGCACCTGTCTGACATAGATGCTAGTTTGGTGTAGAACATCTCTTTCATGTCAAGTTTACAAACATCGGTAGGAGCGTACACAGCAATAAGGGACATGAAGCCAAATGCTAGTTTCAGTCTCATTACCATTATACGCTCATCGATTGGAGTAACCTCTACTACCGAGGACTGGAGTCTGCTGGAAATGGCCATGGCTACTCCCTGTAGATGGTGACCATTGCTACAGCCAAACTAGTAGTAGGTATAGCCACCTACACTAATCGTGCCGCTGCCAGGTCTTTTTCACCTCTGTGAGGACAGCCACCTCCACTCTCAGATTCCCCAGTTCCCTCGACAGCAGAGGCAACCGATCATCCTGACGCAGAGAGCTGACGTTCCAAGCCCCCACCCTGACTTCCCGCCTGAGGTTTAACCTCAGGCAGTCACTCCAGGTGAACGCCACCTCTGCCACCCCCGTTGAGGCTGCCCCATATATAGGGGCGGCAGGCTACAGGACCCAACATCCACCTGCGGGGCTCCCGAAGGCTTTCCCCCGCAAGCTTCACTACAGGCTGGCGACTGTCAGAACGCAGGCGGGACGAGTAGGTCCTGTTCCCATCCTGTGTCCCGGCAGTCGCCCTCCCAATGGGGCCTGCAGCTGCCTCACTTGATGGGTGGGAGGAGCATTCCCCCTCCTCCCAGCATTTCCATCTATAGTGTACACTGCCGATGAGGTTTATCTGGGGGGAGGAGGACTGGCAAGGCCCACCTCCCCCGAGCCTCCCATTAACCCCAGGGGGCCTAGGGGCAGGAGTTAGTACAGGGCCAGGGCGTGTCCACACGCCGGTGGGCCATGACCCTGTACCTCTAGGGCCTCCTGCTGTTCCGAGATCCCCACAGTTTAGCCTGGGACCGCAAGGTACCCAGTTTCCATGGGAGGCCATGAGGAGGGTACTGCAGAAGTCTCGATGATGGAGAGGCTGTGAACTGGCAGGGGAGGCTTATGCATAGCTGCTCCCTTTTTTGCACTAGGCTAGCCAGCGGTGGCAGCTGTAAGCGAGAAAGCATGCAAAGCACTTAACACTAGGCTACCACATCATCGCTTCACATCACCCTGTGCGTGAAGCACCCACCCATAAAGAGGATTTTATTTTGCACTAAGATTATGATACTGTCAGCTCTATAATAAGATATAAATTCATTGGGGGTACACTGAGTTCCATTGTCAAAAACGATGAGTTAATATGTAATCTCTGCCAAGCTATACAAGGATAATCCCAAGGGTGTAACTTTATTGGCATAAGATTCTTTTGTTGCAAAGCACATCCTTCACACATATTTCTGTACAATTCAATATCACTATTAATTTTAAGCCACCATACAAAAGCACAGGTTATGAACTTTGTCCTTACAATACCCTGGTGATCTACATTAGAAATCCAGCTTGTGATTACCATCTTCCTGAAGATACTGAACAGAGAGCTAGCAACAATGTTGCTAAATTCAAAATTGCATTCCATAATATAAATATTATACTCATGAAATTAACTGCATTCATGGGAGAATGTGAATTTGTTGTGGATATAAAATCGAACTAGTTTTATCTCTTTATTTGCTGAAGAACTAAGTACAAACGTTGCCAGACCAACAGGCAAGATGCGAATGATGACTCCGCCTCGGGTCCAGCGGCTTATGAACCTGATGGGTGATGTTAGCTCGGCAGATTTGGGTGGTTCCGAGGCAGGAGTCGGCCAATCACAGGTCAGGTGTGGTTCTGAACTGATGGCCAATGAGGAACCTGCTACAGCAGGGTATGACGTGATTGATGGCCACAGTGTCTTCTCCCTTTGGGCGGCAGATAGTGATAGTCTTGTCGCCTCTTCGGATGACCGGGAATGGACCCTTGTATGGAGGATGGAGAGGGGGTTTCGGGTATTTTCTCATGAAGACGTGAGAGCAATCCTGGAGTCCTGGAGGCAATTATATATTCTGTTGTCGGGTCTCGTCGGTCGGCTGTGTACCCGAGTCATACGTTCGCAGAGTTGCTTGCCGAAGGTCCCTAACTCAAAGTTGCTGGCTTTGATAAGGAAATCTGCAGGAAGGGCGAGCGTTGTTCTGTAAACCATGTCTGCGGTGGTGCACTGCAGTCTTCTTTAAATGATGTCCAGATGTTAAGGAGGACATGGGGAAGTTGGTCGACCCACCTCCTAGTGGAGGAGAAGGATGTCAGGGCCTGCTTCATATGTTGGTAGAGTCGCTCGACCATGCCGTTGGCGCAGGGGTGGTAGGCGGTCGTCCTGATTCTTTTGGAACCAAGTAATACCATCAGCTGGTGCCAGGGTGCTAAAGTGGGAGATCAAGGTGCTGAGGAAGTCTTGGCGACTGTCGCTGCATTGATGTCGCATGGTGAAGCGGTCAACCATCATCAGAATGTAGCTGTAGCCGTGTGGATGTGTTGGTACCATTCGTCTGGAATGGGGAAAGTCTGGAGGGGAGATTTGGTGTGTCTATGGATCTTGGTCCTCTGGCATTCGATGCATGAGCGACACCACTGTCGAACATCTTTGTTGATGGCAGGCCAGACGACTTTGCTGCAGATGAGGTGTCAGGTGGCCCGGATGCCACGATGCTGCTGGTATGTGTCGAAGAATCGCCAACGAAGGGATGGAGAGATTTATGGGCAAGGGTAGCCGAGGGAGACATCACAGAGGGCATCACGGGAGTTCGGAAATCTGACTCCCTCAAGGTTAAGGGAAGTCTGGTCTTCTATGAGAGGAGTCATGGACGTGTCCTGGCATTGTTCTCTGCTGACCAGGTGGTAATCCTCTGCGTCGTCGGCGAGGGTCGCTGAAGGTATGATTATCCTCGATATAGATCATCGGTGGCCTCATTGTCTGAGCCCCGAATGTGTCTGATGTGATGCTCCTCGCGAGGGGATTGACGGCGGGTCCCGAGTGTAAGGCAAAGGTGAGCGGTTTGTGATCAGTCAGGATGTGGAAATTATTTGCCTTCACATACGACTGAATATGCCTCACTGCAGAGTAAGCTGGCAGGAGTTCCCTACCAAAGGCACTGTACCGAGACTGGGGTAGCGACAGTCTGCGAAAAAAAAAACGAGAGGTTGCCATTGCTTACCCCAACGTTGCTGGGACAGCACTAATGGCAGCGTCGGAGTCACTGTGCTGAGTGGAGCCTCGGGCAGAGGGTGGTTGAGCAGGGTGGCAGAGGCCAGGGTTTCTTTGAAGACTCCGAAGGCTTCGTTGGTCAGAGACTTGATTTGGGTGTCTGCTAACCCGGTTAGGTGTGATCAGGGCATGAAGGGGTTGGAGGAGCTGGGCACACTTGGGAACGCATCTCCTGGGGAACTTCCTTATAGCAGTAACCTTCTCCTGCACTGGGGTGATGCCTTGGGGGGTGACTGTTTGCAGTCTACCGAAGAGGGTGTGAAGATGCAGGGCGTGGTCTGCTTCTGAAGCGCTGGTGACGAGGATACCGTCAATGTAGGCTAAGACGCCTTCAAGGCTGTGAGTCACGTTGATGAAGAGTTGGAAGGTCTAAACAGCATTCCAGAGACTGAAGGGCATTCTGAGAAACACGAAGAGGCTGAAAGGTGTAATCGCGGCCATCTTGCGGATGTCCTCTTCATCGATTGGGATTTGGTGGTAGGCTACCACAAGGTCAATCCTTGAAAAGACCATACAGCCAGACAGCTCGTAGGAGGAGTGCAGATGCAGCAGTGAGTATCTGTCGGGGGGTGGTGATCGTGTTGAGGTGCCGGTAATCACCACACGGGGACCAGTTCTGTCCTTCTTCACCAGATGCAGAGGGGCTGCCCAGTGGCTGCTGGAAGGGAAACACTGTGTATTTTAAAGGGGCATTTACCAGAGTTGGGGTGGCGTGTGTGCGGGCTACGGATGGGTGGATAAGAGCCTTACCCTGAAGATCAACCCTCAGACTGTAGTGCTCTAAGAAATTGGCGCCGATGATAGGTTGAGGGACGTCAGCAATGAGGGAGTTCCATTGGAATTGTTGGCTGGAGAGAGGGTTTCCGAATGCTCGCTGTAGACGTGTTGGTGGCTTCTAAAGAGTGCAAGAAGGGAAGGTGTTTATCCTTGAGTGAGGCCGGGAGGAGTCTGGACTCTTCCTCCGTGTCGATGAGGAAATGAAGGGAGGAGGCATCCCGGACGTACAGTAAACGCCGACGAGGTTCGCGGAAAACAAGCGCATTCAGTTTCTGCGCTAGCCGCTTCCCTGCCAGGAGCAAGAAGGTTCGCACTGACAGGCGTCGGAGCCAAATCTTGTGTGTTAAAAACAGTAGCAGCGCGGATCGTCTTGGCAGCACCTTGTTGTCAGGGAGTGACTTTAGTTCCAATTTTTGCATGGAAGCTGTTTAGTGAAGCGCATCAGAGAATTGCATCCTTGAGCTCATCATATGTGGCATATTGTTGATCGTTCAGGAGGTTGCCGACGGTCTAAAGGAGTTCAGGTGGAAGGTTGGTGACCAGCATGCATAATTTGGTGGTCTGGGCTGTGATATTCCTGAGGAGGAATTCCTGCTCCACATGAAGAAACCATTCCGGCAGGCCAGAGAGCAGATTGGAAGCATCCTGTGTGAGGCTGACATTAAAAAAAAAAAAAAAAAAACTTGGTTTGCTCC
>NW_020869867.1:0-10000 GCF_003789085.1 Penaeus vannamei
CAAGTGACTGCTTTTGTTGTTTCCTCGTCCCTCTGAACTGGTCTCTGGTCTGTCCTCCGGTCCTGCCTGATGAGAACCCATTCCCTTATTAATGCCAAATGAACTTCTGTCATCGGGCAGAATTGGCCTGCTTCTTCTTGATCTTTGGGGTGTGAGTTCTTCTGGACGTGACTAAGGAGGGGATGAGGTTTCGCCGGGAATTGGTTCCGAATGGGGGGAGAACGTGTTGGGCCCAAGTAAGGCTGGGTTTGTGTAGGTGTGATCAGGGCTGGTTTTCCTCTGACCGGAAACAGGGAAATGAAAAACAGCTTTCTTTGTTTTTCGCGACAGGCTGGATGGAATTTGTTGACAATACACTTATTACATTATATATACATATAAAACAACACAAAGTTTACACAACATATATATGTGTGTGTGTGAATGTATATATGTATATATTTATCTATATTTTATATATGTATGTATATATTTTTTAGCCATATATATATATTATATATATTCTATATATATATATATATATATATTATATTATATAATATATATATAATACTATATTAAATCTCAGCTTGTTTCTTTTCCTTGTCTTTCAAATTTAGGTTTCTCTCCTTTCAAAATCTGTTTCACGTGATGCAATTACTTGCTGTAATTCCACGGGCCAGTAAGGAATGAAAGTTAGTAGAACATTTTCCTGTGAAAGAATGGGGTGGGACTAACGGGTCATGGAGGTATTGTTGCAAGAATTTTTTCATCTCAAACCTACTGCGGGGACAAAAGTTAGAATCTGCTGTGTGGCCAAAATTAATTTATTTTACCCTAAATGAACTTATCCAGCCCTTTGAGTAATAAAAAAAACTTCAAGCTTGTAAGATTTCGTATGAAGAAAAGGAATACAACTGATTGATAAACGCCTGTTCACTCCCCTTCGACTTCCCCCCACCCATTTTTCATACGCGAAACAACAATTAAAGGCGCAAAAACATGAAATTTTTTGCATTCTCTGGACGTCCCATAAATAAAAATCGTCAAATTATTATTGAAGACATTAGTTTTTTAACAGTTAATTCTTTCAGCCCAATTAAAATTTACCTTCTGCCAGACTTTGCCATCTGTGTCAGTAATAATTTGTCCTCTTTCAGTTGCAGATAATTTGGGCAATTGGTTAGAGCAGGAAAAACCATGAAGCCCCTTCATAACTTTCCTTGCTTAGGCCTTTGTGTTCAGCAATAAAAAACAGCAAGAATAAATTGGTTTGCAAAGTGCAGACGCCATTAGGGGTCCTTTTGTGGGAATGATATCAAAGGTAAATTTAGTTGGATTGCCAAATGTTGTTTTGAAGCTGAAAGTTTTGTCCATTTGAGAGATATCCCTCTCAGGCAAGTGTAACCCTTGTCATTGTAACCTTGGGGCATCCCTAAATGTCTCTTTTTTTTTTTTTTTTCTCTGTTTTTCTTCTTTTTTTTTTTTTTTTTTTTTTTTTCTGACTCTGCGCCATAGTGACACACTGCAAGAGAAATATTTTCATTTGCTTAATTGAAAGAGTAGAAAAAAAAAAAAAGAATTGGCACTTTTTCTTATAAGAACACTAAATATAAGAATGGTAACAAGATTTGCAAAAGTAACATGCTTTTTTAATTAATATAAAGAGTAGAAATTAAAGAAAAAGCACACACATTAAATACCTTTTGTTATCAGGAGCCCAGAAATAAGGATTGAGAAATGACCAACAGACAACAGAAGCATAAAAAAAAAATCACCGTGCGGCAATTGTTTATGTGTAATTAAGCATGCATATACAAAGAAAATAATACTCTACCAATCAACTAAATAAAAATTAAATATCGTTGAAGCCAAGCCTAAAACACAGGGCATATTATACAAACAATTTTTACAGGACAAAACACATAGTACAATGCAAGCATATACTTTACATAAACTAAAGTTGTAAACGACAAATATACAGTCCCTTTAAACCATTGTATGATGCACCCACAATTCATTAATGCTGGCTAACAGAACAAGGATAATACCTATACATTAAACCTAAAGTAACACACACACTGAAATAATGCAGTTATTTTGCGTGTGCAACGCTTTATTCAAATACTTAACATTAACAACGAAACAGTTTCCACAACCGCGCACGAGTATATCCATTTCATATATACGGAATTATCAACATCCCTATAGTAAATACCACCTAGTAACCTTACTTCTTAAAACGCTTCGTAAAGACTAAACTCTTATGTGAGATTATCTTACACTCTACTCTTTTTAACTGCTACTTGCTTACGCTCGCTATCAAGCGTAACTCAACCGTTATGGTGAAAAAAAGTAATCCGTCAGACGAAAAAAAACGAAAAAAAACGGCCGTCACTACACAAAACGAGTACAAAGGAAAAAAGAGAAAAAAAAAAGCCGACCCGCAAAAAACGTAAACAACCGTTTACTACGGGTGGTACAACGCACCCGGCTTGGAGCGAGCGCATTGAGGTGCGTAGCGTATGGCATAGAGACAGAAAGCGGATTGAGAGGAGTAGTATCATGATATTATATTACCCTCTGATTTCAGACAAACACAAACTACAACATCCGCGCAAAGTCAAATAATACTCTCACCATAAGCTAAAAAATAAAAATCACAATATAAGACACAAACACACTTATTATAACAGGCTTACCACAAGGTATAATCTCATGTTAATAAAAGCCCCTAGTTTTGGGCAGATAGTAATTATACGACTTGAATCGACAATACGCTCGCTATTCATTTTATTGTTAGGAAGTTAAACCACAGAGCACCAAATAATACGATACAACTACACAGGAGCATATATCAGCTCGATCAGGCTTGATTGCAGTGCCGCGGGCCAGCGCCAACCATAAAGCGAGGGCAACTGCCGGGGCGGTAAGGCGGAAACAGAGAGGGTCGCTCACTGCCGTGATAGAAGAGAGTGAGAGCTGGAGCCCCTCGCTGTTACTGCTGCACGTCATAACAAAAACATTTTTCAAATGTCCTTTAGTAATACTTACAAACAAAAATATAACATATATATTTTCACGGGACAAAAAACATAAGGATTAGATTTCTGTCATATTATTATTGATAATTTTCCAACTTTCAAATTAATTGGTGTGCGAGCCACAAATTTAAAAAACAACACAAAGCAAATTTTGTTTTAATGCCATGTGAATTATTTTTTCAAAAAGTAAAGATATAAAAATAAAAAAACAATAGTAATTTTTAAAATTGCGTGATCCAAAGATTTTGATTATCAAAAAAATTTGTCGCATGCCCTTTGTTGGTATATAATGGTTTCTAGTGACGTCATACACCACTCTAACCCGACTTTTCGTCATTACTTTTGGCCATAGGTAACTGGATTAAGCAGATAGGCAATTGCTGGATTGACGAGCTCCTGTTGGGATTTCCCCCCTCGCCTTTTTTTTTTTTTTTTTTTTTTCAATATGGGAAATGATGGTAGGCGAAAGTGCCAAAGTTTTCATTTTGTGCACATCCTACCCCCCAAACTTAATGCGGTCAAAACGCACAAAAACGTCAAAAAACAGATTTAAGCAGGCTTTTAAAAAAAAAAATTTAATATGAATAATTAATAAAAATCATCTTATTTTTCTTAAAAAAATATCACATAGGGGCCCTGGGGGGCTTATCTATAACAGGCTTCCATGACTCGGGCAAACTCCTTCATTGTTAGATGTTAAATGTAATCAAAGTTATTTCCTCTAGCAAAGTGAATAGGTTGCAGCTCACCCGCTTCCTTGGTGGTCAGGAATGCGGGGTAGTAATTTTCTGAGCTCCTTTTGTATGAGAACTGCTGGGCGAGTGCATGAGCAAAATCTCTAGGTGAATCGAAATTTGTCTCCTCATAATATCGTTTTTTTCCTTAATTTTATTAATTGTGAACGAAAACTGTGATATTTTGTTGTTGCTGTTAATTGTAAAGACAAGACTTGTAAAGACTTTATATTTGTCTAATTGTTCTTTGAGCCCTAACTCTTGTTAATTTACAGATGCAAGAGTTCTCATTATTGAAGTTACTTCTGAAAATCCTGTAGTCCCTATTGCGGTCAAGTCGAATCTTGGTGCTCCATGTGAAGGTAACCCAGTCTGCTCATTTTACGTTAAATTTGGTGAAAGCCTTTTTGTTGTGATGCATGATTTAATACAAATAGGAACGTGATCACTTCAGTAGTGTGCCACAGGCACTTAGCTGCTACTGTTGAAGAGACCAGATAGGTCAATAAAGCCCAAAGTACCGGCATTATTGTCCCACCCGGTCGGAACACATCGTCATGACTAGATCATGAATCATTAGACAAAGCTTAAGCTTGACCTGCAGCAGAATGGTATGGTGAGCATTAAAATCGCCAAAAATTAATCTAACTTGTGACAGACTATCCTGAAGAGCATCATCTCAAATTATCACATTATTATGTGGACAATAAACTGACCATATAGCCATAGACGCGCTATTGATTTTACTTTCCATGCGACAAACTCCAAAAAGGAATTAATAGTGACCTGTAATAGGGAGGTTTTGGCGGATGTACATGTCACCTCTGCTACCCCCTTGACCCTCTCGATCCTTTTGACACATGGTATTTCCTTAGCAAAACTCAGAGAATAACTCTATCAAACATATCTCATGTGCTCTTGGAGAACAATAATATCAGGATCATTAGATGAGGCTAATAATCTAAGGCCATTTACTTTGATTTTAATGGTTAACATGAATATTGCGTTTTGTGGGTTTGGAAATGGGAGGTTTGTCATCTTCCTTGCTACCGAGGGGATCCCATGGGTATTTTTTGGAGAGGATAGGATAGCCTCTATGTCCTGTGTTTTGCTACTAGAGAGATGCCTAGTTAAAGATGAATTGCCCTGAGGAACAGACCAAAAATCCAGTAATTTCTTACTCCCCCCCCCTTTTTTTCAATTCTGCAATTTCTACTTTCCTCTTGGCTTCTTTATTTTAACTAGCATGACCTTTCATAAATGCTAATATTAAAATATCCTTCAGGCGGCTGCACTCGGCAGAGCCTAAACTAAGCACTCTTAAGTGTTCTCAGTACATTCAGTAGTGTCATTAGCTCCAACACATTTACCACTAGTAGATTTATTTGTATCCTTATCATTACATGGTAATGGTGTGTGTAAAGTAACGTACTTGGACACGTTCTTATCCAACAGACATACTGAGCGCATATGGAGCCATCTATTTGTAACAAAATTCACAAATAGCAACAAGGGGCAGTATATAAACCTTGGGTGAATTGGTTAAATATTGATAATCAATCTAAAAGCAATAGCCAAGAGAATGTGGAAGCTAACTGCCTTCGACCTCCCACCAACCCCTCCCTCCCTCCCTCCTTCCGCAGTAGAAGCCTAGTTGCATTCTCCAGTACTAAAGTGGGATCGAATTATGTGAAAGGCGCTTGCTTACCGAACTTCCCAAAGCATAGGATGGTAATATGATGCCCATCTCCAAAGCGAATGTAGGAGTCTGCAAGGGAACTCTGCCTGGTTAAGGTGCTTTCTGACGGGTTCCCAAGGTAGTAACCCTCTTCCCCAGCACGGAAGCTTCATCCTGGGTCCTCCCTGGGGTGTTGTCTCTTGTCGTCGAGGGGAGGATCCCGTTTTCTATGGGCGCCTCGAAGGAGAAACTGGTGTGGCGTGGCGATGGCGTAATACAGGTGTAGTGAAATCATGACAGCATCAGTAAAAAAAAAAAAAAAAAAAAAAAAAATCTTCCAAAAGTGAAATCCGTGAGGGAACAAAATTTGATTCACTTAGAGACATTTGTAATGCACTTACCAGGCAGTTCTCATATAAAAGCAGCTCAGACAATTGCCATCTCATATTCCTAATCAGGGAACTGCCTGAACTGCAACCTATACACTTTGCTACAGATGAATTGGTTTACAATAGAGACCTTACAATGGTTGAGCTTATCAAGGTCCTTGAAGCCTATGGTGGAAAACCTTCAGGCCCCAATGAGATTTGTTAGGAGATAAAAGATCTTAATTAAAAACATGATTTAGGTGTTGGAAGTGTACAATGAAATTTTCAAACTCATGGCACTCTGCCCACAACATTAAAATATCCAAACGAAGGGGAAATCAAAGAATGGTCGTCTCATATTACCCGTGTACCGTGTAGTGCAGAGGTAGCGTTCTTGTCTACCAATCTTGCTGAAACTGTGTTCGATCCCACGTGCTGCCAGTGGATAGTAACCCTGGCCATTCCTTGCACACAGGGAGAGATTTAGAATCCAAATAAAATATTAGGTCACAGCAAAGATTATCCACTGTAACAAATGGAATTGTAACAAAATCTAATCACTGCATTGACTGATTGCTTATATACGGTCATGAGAGAAATTGTTAACAGTAGGCTACTGGATTTCCTAAATTCCAGAAATTTACTAATTGACTAGCAGTGTGGCTTCCATAGAGAACGCCAAACTTTTGATTAGATAGTAAAACTGAAAAGTCATATTCACAGTACATTTGCCAAAAAGTATGTTTTTTTCTATTTCAATGTTCTCAAATATTGAATATGCATACAACATGATGGCGATATGGCCTACTCAGAAAACTTTATGCTTTATATGGAAACTTTTCTTTTATTCAAAATGTTGTTATTAACATAACTTTCTCATATTGATAATATCACTTCTTCGGACATTTTTGTCCAAGCAAACCAACTTTGCTTCTGTGTATGACAAATCGCATCAAACTGGTACTGGGTGTTTTTAAGTAGGTGATGTTTATAAGTCTTCTACAAGAAAGAGTATTGTATTTTTTTTTTTTTTTTTTATAGGAAGATGCCGGGTATCAGGCTAACTCTAAGGCAATTACCTAATGCCAATTCAAAATTCTGATAAACATCTTGGTCTACTCATAGGTGACATTGATCAAGTAAAAATGATGTTGAAGAATACTTGATTTATAAAAGTGCATTTCTGAATATAAATGGGGAACTCATAGTCTTTTCTTCATAATAAATGTAGCTCTGATTAGGTTTAAAGTAAATTATTGTTCAGTCATATACAGCTCAGCAGAGAGCTAAAATCTGAAAGCTTTGGATGAAGCACAAATGCTCATTTTAAAAAGCTATTGAACAGAGTCGCCATAACGAAAATGTTTTGTTATAGCATTTGATCCCGGAGCGTCGTGACATTAGGCCCGTCAACAGTAGACCATGACTTCGTTGAGAAATTCGTCAAAGATCTTTCTCCCATTGATACCTTGGTCCATTGAAGTATTGTACCATGGGAAAGTTTCACATTTCTCATTATGGATGCTTGGCCTCCAGCTAAGATCAAGTCGCGAGAGGTGGAGGTACACCAAAGTTTCAGAAAGATCTTTATTAATACTTTGATGTCAAGTGGTCAGTAGGACTGGGCAATTACTCTCATGCTGTGTTTATTTTTCATCCACTTACGTGTGAACCCACGCCATGCTTGTGAACGCATGGTTCTAAATATAGTCTACGCCTGCCTCGGCTGTCCAACAAGACCATAAGAGGTCACCTGACCTTGACTCAAGCCTCACTCATATTCACTGGCTCACTACGCTCCCTCCGTGAGGCTGCCCTCACAGGGCGGGTCTTGCTCACTTATTCGCTCACACTGCCTGGCTGGTGACCGGGCGATCACTGCTCCACGAGGCCATACCCTAGCTTGGGCCAGATGGCCTTGCACCACTAGAGCACGTCATCGTATCGCATTTATTTCTGTGTGCATTACTCTACCCAGTGAAGAGGACAGCCACATCTGTTTCACAACTACTCACCAGTATTCATCCATATAGGAGGTCCACACCTCTAACAGTGACCTCTTATATCTGGTGGCACAGTGCCTGTTACGTACGCAAACATTACAAGCTTGCCTCTGAAGAAAAAAAAAGACCACTAGAACCAAAACCATTGCAATATGAAGAACTCTAAAAAACCACATAAGTACTCGCTATGGGCCAATCTTTTCTTTTCCCTTTCTTCTCCCATATATATATTAAGCAAAACCGTTTTCAAGTTGGGTTTTGCTGGTTTAAAAGTGCTAACAATGCAAATTTAAGATCTTTACAGTAACTAGGTATGTCAACACTCACATTCCGTCAATTACCTTGACTTGAGTTCTTGTTTGGCGCACTTATAAGGCCACATGACCTCTGGTCACAAGTATAATTATGGTTAATTAATTAACCTATTTTCTCGCATTTAGAGATTTAAATTGTTTGAACTACAACGAATTCAATTTGTTAGTGATTTCTCTCAAACTGAGAATTTTCTCCTGGTGATTCGCAATTACTTGTGAATTCTATGTACTCCTTTTCTCGAATTTCGTTGATTGATTGTTGAATTTCACTCGTTTTAGACTTTTTGGTCCATTTTATTCTCTTACTAATTTCGTTATTGGCACTCATGAACAATACATATTAAATTTCTGTAGTAGACAATAAACCCCCCCCCCCCCGCATCTCACATTCACTCTTATACGGCCGGCCTTTCTGTTGTTTATGCTGTCATTGCTAAAAGGTGACTTTCTCTAGGTGTGAAATTATAGCTTTGACCGCAAATATATGTAAATTCATTATATGAATATAGCCTTAGTATTCCCCCTTTTCATTGTGCCAGAATGCGCAGGGTTTCTTCATGCCTAATAGATCTGCGCACCAACGTTTGAATAGGTATAGTGAAACTGAAGTAACTAATTTATTCAGCATATTCGAGTCGGTGTGAGCCCATATTAGCGACTGCTTAGGAAATGTAGGACTTGCGTTTTAAGCTAGAATAATGATTCAATTACTAATCACACTCTTCTCACCTTATTTTACCACTTGCATGTTCAGGAAATCCAGACAATCGTGCGATTTGTGAGCTAGATGCCACGTGCCCCATTTCACAGGTTGTAAAGTCGAGATTAAGGATAGAAATGCGAGTCTTGTTCAATTCACTTCATTTCGTTCAGCTAATTTGGGTAATCGATAAAGTTTAATGTACTCTAAACGTGCGTAAACGAGAAATACCGTATCCGTAATTACGATTAAATAATCGTGAATAGCATAAAAACATTTCTGAACTGGGAAGCTTGCATTGCGGTTACTTACAAAAATTTTCATGTCACTATTCAATATTGCGTATGTCAAGTCGATTATCATTTATTCTTGAATTCAATGTGGTTGTTGAAATAATCGTTGTATTAACATATCAATGATTATAACATTTGTTGTTAAATTGAACGTTAATATTCATGTTTGTGATTCATTCTTGTGTCAGCTCGCTCTCTCTTATGCTATTCACACTCATATTTACATAAACACACTCATCCATGCAGACAACAGACACTGTAAATATATTTAGATCTTCGGGGATATGATTTGTTGTGTCGTAATTGCAGGTTATCTCTTTTACCCGCGATGTTGTCACTGTGATGAGTTACAGCATAACACGCACTCATTACACACACTCTTCCACGCAGTACAACAGACACTGTAAACATATATAAATCTTCATTTATAGGATTTGTTGTGTCGTAGTTACACGCTTTCCTTTTGCCTTGTAGCATTGACAGTCGTGATTAGTGAAGATGATGCACAATACATATTTTTTCTCTCTTTATGAAATGATAATTTGTTCAAGTATATCCACGCGGATTACCAATGTCATTTCCCTTATCTATTCTCATATCTATCTGCGATGGTTTGTAGCTCAAGAAGGTCCGTGAGGATCGCTACTCCCATCTCCGAAAATAAAATGAAATAACACATTAAAAACTGCAAATATAAAAAAATTGGCTTGTAGCACTTGAACGACATCATTCCCTCTCTGTTGTCTTTCTTTTTCTCTTACTATCTTGGCCCTTACGTGCATGATCTGGTGCATTATATGGACCGTGATATCCGACACGGCACAAAAGGAGTCATAACTGCAGCACGGATGCCTTGCAATGCCGTGAGATAAACATCGCCAGAAGAT
>NW_020869867.1:41254-43754 GCF_003789085.1 Penaeus vannamei
GGGATGTGAAGCGATGGTGTGGTAATCTAGTTAGTGTTAAGTGCTTCTTGCTTGCAGCTGCCACCGCTGGCTAGCCTATTGCGAAAAAAGGAGCAACCCTGCATAAGCCTCCCCCTGCCAGTGTATAGCCTCTCCATTGACACTTTCGCAGTGCCTCTTTGTGGCCTCCCATGGAAACTGGGTACCTTGCGGTCCCAGGCTAAACACTGGGGGATCTCGGAGCAGCAGGAGGCCCCAGAGGTTTAGCAATTGCAAGTGCTCTATATGAATGGAAAGGCTGGGAGGGGAAAAAACACTTCCACCCAGCAAGTGAGGTGGACTGTGGGCCCTGTTGGAAGGGCGGTTGCAGGAGCGCAGGCTGGGAACCGGAACTACTCGTCCCACCTGCAATCTGGCAGCTGCCAGCCCAGTGTGAAGCTTGTGGGAGAAAGCCCTAGGGAACCCCACAGGTTGATGATGGGGCCTGCAGCCCGCCACCCCCTTTTAAATGGGGCAGTGTCAGTGGGGGTGGCAGAGGTGGCGTCCACCCATAGTCACTGCCTGAGACTAAACCTCAGGCAAGAAGTCAGGGTGGGGGCTTGGAACGTCTGTTCTTTGCGTCAGGATGATTGGCTATCTCTACTGTCGAGGGAACTGGGGAGTCTGAGAGTTGAGGTGGCTGCTCTCTCGGAGGTGAGGAGGCCTGGCAGCGGCATGACCAGTGTAGGTGGTTACATCTATTACTGGTCAGGACGCAACGGCAGTCACCATCTCCAGGCTGTTGATGAGCGTATAATGGTATTGAGACTGAAGCTATCATTAGGCTTCATATCTCTTATTGCTGTGTACGCTTCTACCAATGTTTGTAAACAAGACGTGAAAGAGATGTTCTACGCCAAACTTGCATCTGTGACAGACAGTTGTCTCCGGCGAGATATTCGTATCGTTCTGGGTGACTTCAATGTGGCATCTAGCTGTGACTAAGCTGGCTATAAGATGTCTGTAAGTTACCATGGTTCAGGAGCTGATGCCGGTAGTGAGAATAGCCTCCTTTTCCGGGACTTTGCTGGGACCTGCATCATTGGACATGGTACAGCAATGCAGGTAACGCAGCCAAGGAGATCGACCACATATTCGTTAGCACTCGTTGGAGGATCCTCCAGAACTGCAGGGTGTATAGGAGTGCTGAGTTCTGTGGTACTGACCTTAGATTGGTTGTGGCTACCCTCCAGGTCCACTTCAAAACTCGCCAGCGGCCCAATGATCACCCTAGGCAGTTTCATTTGGACAGGCTGAGGGAGGAGGAGTGTGTCCGGGGGTTTGCTGAGGCAATCTCTGGTCTTCTGTGGAATACCTTCAAGCATGAAACGCTTGATGCAGCTCAAGAGACGATTGGATTACACCTGAGAGAACGGGCAGGAACGTTGTGGTGGTGGCCTGTCAAGCTTCTTTCCTGTTCAGGAGTGAGACAAGGCTGTGTCCTTGTACTAACTCTTTTCAACACTTGCATGGACTGGATACTGGGCAGAGCTACTGCTCAAAGTCATTGTGGAGCAACACTGGGCAATATCAAGGTCACAAACCTTGATTTTGCTAACAAGGTCTTTGGAAACCTTAGTGGTGGCTCTGGATGCATGTAGCAAAGAAGCGAAACCCTTGGTTCTAGAGGTCTCCTGGACCAAGACCAAGGTCTGGGACTTTGGGGACTTGAAAGAACCTGTTCAGGCGGTATGTGCTTGCAGTAAGGAGAGCTTTACATACCTTGGAAGTGTAGTTCATAACTCTGAGCTGTCAGACCAAGAAGTCAGCAGAAGGATTGGCCTGGCAGCAGGGGTCATGAACTCTCTAGACAGGAGTATTTGGAGATCTCGGTACCTGTGTAGGACCAAACTACGGGTTTTCAAGGCCCTGATAATGCCAGTTTTGCTATATGGTAGTGAAACCTGGACATTATCCTGTGCCTTGGAGTCTCGTCTTGAGGCCTTTTGTAATAGGTCTTTGCGCTGGATCATGGGGTACTGTTGGCGGGACCATGAGTCCAACCAAGGGTTGCACAGTGAGACTGGCACAGGTCCTGTTATCTGCACAATCCGTTATCGCCACCTCAGGCTATACGGCCACCTGGCTCACTTTCCTCAGGATGATCCTGCCTATCAGGTTGTCTCTGTTCGAGACAACCCTGGGTGTAGGAGGTCTGGAACGACCTAGGAAGTCGTGGCTTGGGCATATCGATCAAGCCTGTTGTGAAGAGCTCGAGATGGGCCGAGTCCCTGCCTGGTGGCTTGCCATGAGAGATCCTCGCAGTTGTAAACAAAGGGTGGATGCAGATATGCGCCCCTGTCGGCGTTATCTCCTAGATGATGATGATACAAATGTCTACTTATGCATTTATGACTTCACTGCAATATTTTCTACCGAATCACATTCCTAAATAATCTCCTGTATTCACAAACATATAAATTATATCTAAACTACATTTTGCACGTTCTGGTAACACAAGTGTATCCATATCATTCACCAC
>NW_020869867.1:81854-86854 GCF_003789085.1 Penaeus vannamei
CTAAACCCTAAAATGTTTAAAAAGTTAACATTACGTCAAATATGGTAAATCATTAGATTTTCTCTAACCCTAAAATGTTTAAAAAGTTATTACGTCTAATATGGCAAAATATTAGATTTTCTCTAACCCTAAAATGTTTAAAAAGCTAACATTAAGTCAAATATGGTAAAACAGATTTTCTCTAACTCTAAAATGTTTAAAAAGCTAACATTACGTCAAATATGGCAAAACATTAGATTTTCTCTAGCCCTAAAAATGTTTAAAAAGCTAACATTACATCAAATATGGCAAAACATTAGATTTTCTCTAACCCTAAAATGTTTAAAAAGCTAACATTACGTCATTTCTGGTAAAACATTAGATTTTCTCTAAGCCTAAAATGTTTAAAAAGCTAACATTACATCAAATATGGCAAAACACTAGATTTTCTCTAACCCTAAATGTTTAAAAGCTAACATTAAAAAGGTAAAACATTAGATTTTCTCTAACCTAAAATGTTTAAAAAGCTAACATTACGTTATAAAACATTAGAAAAGAAAAAGTTTAAAAAAGCTAACATTACGTCAAATATGGCAACATTAGATTTTCTCTAACCCTAAAATGTTTAAAAAGCTAACATTACGTCAAATATGGCAAAACATTAGATTTTCTCTAACCCTAAAATGTTTAAAAAGCTAACATTACGTCATTTCTGGTAAAAATTAGATTTTTCTCTAACCCTAAAATGTTTAAAAAGCTAACATTACGTCATTGGCAAAACCTACCCTAAAATGTTTAAAAAAGCTAACATTACGTCAAATATGGTAAAACATTAGATTTTCTCTAACCCTAAAATGTTTAAAAAGCTAACATTACGTCATTTCTGGTAAAACATTAGATTTTCTCTAACCCTAAAATGTTTAAAAAGCTAACATTACGTCAAATATGGCAAAACATTAATTTTCTCTAACCCTAAAATGTTTAAAAAGCTAACATTACGTCAAATATGGCAAAACATTAGATTTTCTCTAACCCTAAATGTTTAAAACTAACATTAACGTCAAAATTTTCTCTAACCTAAAATGTTTTAAAAACTAACATTACGTCATTTCTGGCAAAAACTAGATTTTCTCTAACCCTAAAATGTTTAAAAAGCTAACATTACGTCAAATATGGCAAAACATTAAATTTTCTCTAGCCTAAATGTTTAAAAAGCTAACATTACGTCATTTCTGGTAAAACATTAGATTTCTCTAACCCAAAAATGTTTAAAAAGCTAACATTACGTCATTTCTGGTAAAACATTAGATTCTCTCTAACCCTTGTTTAAAAGCTAACATTACGTAATTTCTGGTAAATTAGATTTTCTCTAACTAAAATGTTTAAAAAGTATTACGTCAAATGGCAAAACATTAGATTTTCTCTAACCCTAAAATGTTTAAAAAGCTAACATTACGTCATTTCTGGTAAAACATTAGATTTCTCAAACCCTAAAATGTTTAAAAAGCTAACATTACGTCAAATATGGCAAAATTAGATTTTCCTCTAACCCTAAAATGTTTAAAAAGCTAACATTACGTCAAATATGGCAAAACATTAGATTTTCTCTAACCCTAAAATGTTTAAAAAGCTAACATTACGTCATATGGTAAAACATTAGATTTTTCTCTAACCCTAAAATGTTTAAAAAGCTATTACGTAATTTGGTAAAACATTAGATTTTCTCTAACCCTAAAATGTTTAAAAAGCTACATTACGTCATTCAAAACATTAGATTTTCTCTAACCCAAAAATGTTTAAAAAGTTAACATTACGTCAAATATGGCAAAACAGATTTTCTCTAACCCTAAAATGTTTAAGCTAACATTACGTCATTTCTGGTAAAACATTAGATTTTCTCTAACCATAAAATGTTTTAAAAAAGCTAACATTACGTCATTTCTAGTAAAACATTAGATTTTTCTAACCCTAAAAATGTTTAAAAAGCTAACATTACGTCAAATATAGCAAAAACATTAAATTTTCTCTAGCCCTAAAATGTTTAAAAAGCTAACATTACGTCATTTCTGGTAAAACATTAGATTTTCTCTAACCCAAAAATGTTTAAAAAGCTAACATTACGTCATTTCTGGCAAAACATTAGATTTCTCTAACCCTAAAATGTTTAAAAAGTTATTACGTCAAATATGGCAAACATTAGATTTTCTCTAACCCTAAATGTTTAAGCTAACATTACGTCATTTCTGGTAAAACATTAGATTTTCTCTAACCAAAATGTTTAAAAAGCTAACATTACGTCATTTCTAGTAAAACATTAGATTTTCTCTAACCCTAAAATGTTTAAAAAGCTAAAATTACGTCATAGCAAAACATTAAATTTTCTCTAGCCCTAAAATGTTAAAAAAGCTAACATTACGTCATTTCTGGTAAAACATTAGATTTCTCTAACCCAAAAATGTTAAAGCTAAATTACGTCAAAAAAACATTAGATTTCTCTAACCCTAAAATGTTTAAAAAGCTAACATTACGTAATTTCTGGTAAAACATTAGATTTTCTCTAACCCTAAAATGTTTAAAAAGTTATTACGTCAAATATGGCAAAACATTAGATTTCTCTAACCCTAAAATGTTTAAAAAGTTAACATTACGTCATTTTGGCAAAACATTAGATTTTCTCTAACCCTAAAATGTTTAAAAAGCTAACATTACGTCAAATATGGTAAAACATTAGATTCTCTAACCATAAAATGTTAAAAAGTTAACATTACGTCATTTCTGGTAAAACATTAGATTTTCTCTAACCCTAAAAATGTTTAAAAACTAACATTACGTCAAATATGGCAAAACATTAGATTTTCTCTAACCCTAAAATGTTTAAGCTAACATTACGTCATTTCTGGTAAAACATTAGATTTTCTCTAACCATAAAATGTTTAAAAAGCTAACATTACGTCATTTCTAGTAAAACATTAGATTTTCTCTAACCTAAAAAAAAGCTAACATTACGTCAAAATATAGCAAAACATTAAATTTTCTCTAGCCTAAAATGTTTAAAAGCTAACATTACGTCATTTCTGGTAAAAATTAGATTTTCTCTAACCCAAAAATGTTTAAAAAGCTAACATTACGTCATTTCTGGTAAAACATTAGATTCTCTCTAACCAAAATGTTTAAAAGCTAACATTACGTAATTTCTGGTAAAACATTAGATTTTCTCTAACCTAAAATGTTTAAAAAGTTATTACGTCAAAAAAAACATTAATTTTCTCTAACCCTAAATGTTTAAAAAGCTAACATTACGTCAAATATGGCAAAACATTAGATTTTCTCTAACCCTAAAATGTTTAAAAGCTAACATTCGCTGTAAACATTAGATTTCTCTAACCCTAAAATGTTTAAAAAGTTATTACGTCAAATATGGCAAAACATTAGATTTTCTCTAACCCTAAAATGTTTAAAAAGCTAACATTACGTCATTTCTGGTAAAACATTAGATTTTCTCTAACCCAAAAATGTTAAAAAGTTAACATTACGTCAAATATGGCAAAACAATTTTTCTCTAACCCTAAAATGTTTAAGCTAACATTACGTCATTTCTGGTAAAACATTAGATTTTCTCTAACCATAAAATGTTTAAAAAGCTAACATTACGTCATTTCTAGTAAACATTAGATTTCTCTAACCCTAAAATGTTTAAAAAGCTAACATTACGTCAAATAGCAAAAACATTAAATTTTCTCTAGCCCTAAAATGTTTAAAAAGCTAACATTACGTCATTTCTGGTAAAACATTAGATTTTCTCTAACCCAAAAATTTAAAAAGCTAACATTACGTCATTTCTGGCAAAACATTAGATTCTCTCTAACCCTAAAATGTTTAAAAAAGCTAACTTACGTAATTCTGTAAAACATTAGATTTTCTCTAACCTAAAATGTTTAAAAAGTTATTACGTCATAAAAACATTAGATTTTCTCTAACCCTAAAATGTTTAAAAAGCTAACATTACGTCATTTTGGTAAAACATTAGATTTTCTAAACCCTAAAATGTTTAAAAAGCTAACATTACGTCAAATATGGCAAACATTAGATTTTCTCTAACCATAAAATGTTTAAAAAGCTAACATTACGTAATTTCCTGGTTAAACATTAGATTTTCTCTAACCCTAAAAATGTTTAAAAAGCTAACATTACGTCATTTCTGGTAAAACATTAGATTTTCTCTAATCCTAAAATGTTCAAAAAGCTAACATTAAGTCAAATATGGCAAAACATTAGATTTCTCTAACCCTAAAAAGCTAACAACGTCCAAAAGCTCTAACGTTTAAAAAGTAACATTATTTTTTTGGTAAAACATTATTTCTCTAACCCTAAAATGTTTAAAAAGTTATTACGCTCTAACCCAAATGTTAAAAAGCAACATTACATTTCTGGTAAAACATTAGATTTTCTCTAATCCTAAAATGTTTAAAAAGCTAACATTACGTCAAATATGGCAAAACACTAGATTTTCTCTTACCCTAAAATGTTTTAAAAAGCTAACATTAAGTATATAAATGCACGCATCCATACATACTGTCTCTAAGCATGAAGTCATAAGCATGATTGGCTACATGAGACAATACACCTCATGCTGGCGACTGATTTTAAGTTTCTGATAGTATGAGGGCTGAACGTAGATCAAAGACTTAAGGCCAAGCGGCACAACCACAGATCAAGGCGTTTTTCTCACATGCATGCGCTGTGCTCTTCATCCGGAGAAATACGCGGCAAATTTATGAAACCTCTCTTTGCCGTTTCACTCTTTCATAAAAAAAAAAGGTACATTCACCATTGTGGCGTATTTTTGAAACGAGGAAAGAGGAGGTTGTAAATCTGTAACCCTTTCATAAATCTCAGACAGCGGTTGGGTCACGCCAACTCCATCCACGTCGCCGACCAAGCTGCTTATCTCAGCATTACGTAACTTCTCGGCGATCAACTGAAGCTGCGTGGTCACGTGACCCCACCCTCAACGAAAGCAG
>NW_020869867.1:94354-96854 GCF_003789085.1 Penaeus vannamei
ACTACTGTCATCATTTCCCTTACTTAAGCATGATTGATAACATATTATTACACTATACTAATAGTTACATTATCATTTGTATAATATGATGGTCTGAATATTATTACAGGTATTAATTTTTTCATATTTTTGTACATATTTCGTGTCGACAAGAGAGATGCAGCTCAGTTGACATAGATGACATAGAGGCAGAAAGTAGTGTTATATCTATATATATTATGTTCAAACAATAATAACTAAATTCTCTCTCTCTCTCTCTCTTTCTTTCTCTTTCTTTCTTTCTTTTTTTCTTTCTTTCTTTCTTTCTTTCTTTCTTTCTTTCTTTTCTTTCTTTCTTTCTTCTTTCTTCTCTCTCTCTCTCTCTCTCTCTCTCTCTCTCTCTCTCTCCTTTCCTCCCTCCTTCTCTCCCTTTTGCCCTCCATTTCCTCTCCCTCTCTACGTCCCTCGCTCTCGTATTTTCCTTACTCCTTCATTTCTCTCCATCTCCTTCCTTCACTCACACGTCCCTCCTAAACCCCTCATTCTACTTTTCCTCCACTTCTTCTTCTTCCTCTATCTCTTATCTTTCATCCTATGCTTCTTATTATATCCATCATTATCATTTTTTATCTATACAAAGGCGTTAGCATTATTGCAAACGGAATTGAGAGACAGCCAGCAAGTCAGACGAATAGATTGACATATAGATAGATTGACTGAAAGATAGATAGATAGATAGATAAATGGGTGGACAGGTAGGAAGGAAGGTAGATATGTAAGAGGGTAGGTAAGAGGGAGGGGAGGGAGGGAGGGAGGGAGGGAGGAGGGAGGAGAGGAGGGAGAGGAGGGAGAGGAGGAGAGGCAGGGAGAGGAGGAGAGGAAAGGAGAGGAGGGAGGGAGGCGAGGAGGATGGGAGGTGAGAGTGAGGAGGGATGGATGAGAGAGAGGGAGGATCGACGAGAGAGAGAGATTGATAGAGGAGGAGAGGGGCGAGAGTTTGACTGAGAGGATCCGACGAAGATGGAGGAGTCGAGATTTTTTCCATTTTGGAGAGAGATTGCTACACATATATGTATTTTATATATATATATATATATACTATATATATTATTATATATTATATATATAGAACTATATATATATATATTATATATATATATTATATTATACATATATATACATATATATATATATATACATATTATATTATATATATATATATGATATATCATTATTATATATATTTATTATAGGATATAGATATATAATATCAAATAGGAATATTATATATATAGTAGAGAGAGGAGGAGATATATGAATATTGTTTAGTGGTGAATTGTATTTGTTTGAGAGATTGATGTTGTATAAGAAGTGAAGGTGAAGGAAGTAGAATAGAAAAGGTGAAAAGATAAGATATATTAGTGAATCAGTCTAGATAAACA
Source organism: Penaeus vannamei (assembly GCF_003789085.1). NCBI lineage: Eukaryota > Metazoa > Arthropoda > Malacostraca > Decapoda > Penaeidae > Penaeus > Penaeus vannamei. The sequence goes on from NW_020869867.1 coordinate 95,776, forward strand.
GAGAGAGATGATAGTGATAAGATAGTATATAGCTTAATATATATATTATATATATATATTATAATGTGTGATATATACGTAATTTATTGAAATATGATGTGTATATATAGAGATAGCATATATATATACTATTATATATAATTATATATATTTACGTATATATATAATATATAATATAATATATATAGTAAGTGAGTATATATATTATGAATATATTATATATAGTATAGATATTTATTACATACTTATTGATATTAATAGTATATATATATATATTATATATTATATTTAATATTATATATATTTATATTTTTTGTATATATATATTTATGTAGGATATATATGTATATGTATTGTATATTATATATATTTATATATATATATAAGCCATGTCAGATATTGAGTTTAGAGATTTTTTGAGTTTTGTTTTTTTTTTTTGACTTTTGAGGAGACCCGATGAGATCGAGAGAGAGAGATGATTAGAGAGAGATTTGAGAGTTGGAGATGAGTTTTAGGAGGATTGAGAGAGACGAGGAGGACGGAGAGAGAAGAGAGAGAGAAAGAATGAGATAGAGAGAGAGAGAGAGATGAGAGGAGAGAGAGCAGAGACGAGATTGAGATGAGAGAGAGGAGAGAGAGACGAGATGAGAGAAGAGAGAGGAGGAGAGAGAGAAGAGAGAGAAGAAAGAAAGAAGAAAGAAAGAAGAAAGAGAGAGAGAGAGAGAGAGATAAAGGCGAGAGAGAGAGAGGATAGAGACAGAATACCCTCTCTATCTTCCTTTTATGTGTGTGTTGTGTGTGTGTGTATTCATGTACGTAATCTTTCGGGAGCCGCACCTAGATGGCCCCCTCCGGCTCTCCCCAACACGCCACGCAACATTACACCGCCCCCCCCCCTCCTTGCACTCCCATCCCCCTCCTCCCTGAAGCGTCCCCCCCCCCCCCCGCCGTCCCACATCCCCCCTTTCCTCCGCTCCCCCCTCCCCCTTTCCTCCGCTTCCCCCTCCCCTCCCTGTCTGCCGATTTCCTACTCCTCCTTCTCCTCCTCCGCTTTCCTCCTCTGCATCCTGACGGGGAAG
>NW_020869867.1:101854-104354 GCF_003789085.1 Penaeus vannamei
ATTGGTGACGCAGGAAGAGTTGCTCCACATCTCGACAACTGGGCAAATGTTACAACGGCAAATGAGTGAGAATCCTCAGTAGCTGACTATTTCAAATGTAACCATTTCCCATTTGTTGATTTCTTGGAAAAAATCCACACTACTTCACAGTCCAGGTTAGTGGCACATGACATTTTTAGAGGCAGACCCCTTTAAGTATCTAGTGGAAGCTGTGGACCTTCTTCCCCAGAAATATTCACAGAAACAAAATTTTTGCTTACATTGCGTCTAATGTATATTATTTATTACGATTTGATTGTTTCATACATATATGAGGCACAAAATGTTTTCAAACACTTTCTGGGAAAAGTCTAAAACATCCATGGACCCCTGGCTAAGGACCCCTGGTCTAGGGGGACATGGAGTAGTAATGGCTAAGTTAAATTTTTCTAATAACCTTTCCGATATAAATGTGACACATACTGCTTCAAATACCAACCCAGGGCCTATACAGCATTAGCTCATAAAGGAAGCTACCAGAGAGTTTGATTATGAATTTCTCATATGAATTTACAAAGAATCAAAACTTTACGCAGGATTTACAGGTAATTAAGCGAAACATTGTTGCAATTACTAATAAGTAAAGCAGAAAAGATAAAAAATATGATGACCTTGAATTGGTATATCTGCTCAGATGGAGCAGTGTTTTACCCCAATTGTGGTAAAGATTAAGAAAACGCAAGCAATCCAAGAATGTTTTGGGATGAAGTAATAAAGCTGAAACCAAAATTAAAGAATGAATTACCAATGGAAGTTCATGATGAGCAGAGATGTGTAACCAATAAGCCTGTCGATGTAATTGAAAAATGGAAATATTAATTTGAAAAATTGTACTACATGAAAGAAAATGAAGCAGGAGAATTTGATTTCATTCTGCGCAAGATAAATATCTATGAGTAAAATAAACTAATTTGGAGCTTCGTGCGGAGAAGAAATATTTTAACAGAAAACTAACAATTGATGAAAATAAGACAATTATAAATGAAATTGATGCCCTGCCTAATGTGTCAGCTAAAATGTTCGTTGCTATTTAACAGATTCTTTGAATCTGGAGTTAATTCAAAACGGTTTAATATTGCAATAATTAACCCAAAACCCAAGCTGCTCAAACAGACACGAGAATACCCCTTAATTACCGAGGGATTTCCCTGCTTTCTTGTGTGGAAAAAATAGTACAGTCCTAAACCACAGATTAAGAGATTGGTTAGAAGCCAATAATATTCTAGTTGAAGAACAAAATGGTTTCAGGAATTATGCATGTACTTACATTACCAACATTATTGCTTTACCGCTGGAGAAAGGATAAAAATAGTTTTCGTTGTTTTACTGACTTCCAAAAGGCTTTTGATTGGCCTATTTCATAGTTTATTGAAGATCGGCTTATCTAGAAAACTATACTGGACAGTTTAATCTCCTATCAACACACATATCTTGTACAAATAGATGGGTATATTTCTGACTTTTTGAAAACAATATAGGTGTAACAAGGTGATCCACTAAGGGATACGTAAATTAATGTATCCCTCAATAGTCATGCAGTGGAACTGAGTGGTATTGGTAGAAACTTCCATGATATATCGTTATTCGCCCTTTTTTTGCTATTGAAATTGTAATTTGTATAGATCTAAAAAATAATCGACATGATTCATGGTTGCTGCAAAAAATGGCGATTATCAGTCAACCAAAACAAAACTCAAATTCTACATTTTCGAAAACGGCAAAAGCCACAGGGCGCATTCCGTCATGAATGCGATGGATTTCCCTTACTTACAACTCCTATTCTAAATACTTGGTCGTATTACCGTAAGAGCATATAAACTTTAGAAACCTAGCAGATATCCTGACAGCGCGAGCATCAACAGCCCTCGGTTCACTCTTCACTCAATTCTATAAAAATAATGGTATAGGCTTTAAAACCGTTAAGGAGCTGTATGGTGCTTATCTGACTAAAATATCTGACAATGATCTACTCGAACAAAAGTAGAATTATGAATGTAAATGAATAATTGATAGGCTTATACGAGTAACAGTTTTTAGGGGAAGTTAATGTGAAATATAAATTAAGAAGTTATTCGTATAATTCATTCAAGACTTCATACAAATCTGAATCATATATAACATGAGTTTTCTAGGAGATCCAGATCTATATTCTTGTGCTTTAGGACTAGATATTTACCACTATGAATAGAAACAAATAAAACAGATAAAAAGCTGTACTAAATGTAAAAGAGAATGATATTTATCGACACTTAAATAAATAAAAGAACTGAAATTGAAATTCTGTCTCTCTCCTTCTTTCTTTTTCTCTTTCTCCCTTCCTTCCACTCCCTCCACTGTCTCTAATCCTCTCACAAAGTCAAACGTTTCCCACTTCAGGAAAAAGCTGTGTAATGCCATTTTGTTTACCAGACTCTCTCGCAGTTTTGCTTCCCGCACCTACTCATGCATGTTGCACATTACT
>NW_020869867.1:109354-119354 GCF_003789085.1 Penaeus vannamei
TATGTGATCAATAGATATATGCTGTGGTATATATAAGACTATGTACTTATAATAATTCGTAGTAGATTATATATATATACTAATATCATTATATAATTCTGATATATATTATATATGGTATATATATATTATATATATATATTCATGTATGAGTATACTAATAAAATATATTATAGATCTGATATTTTTTATTATAGATAGATATACATATACATACATATTATACCAGCGTACAATATACCTTGTTAGCATGTGTATATATATATATATGAGCATAAATATCTATATATTACCTACTAGATATACTTATATTGATATATATATATATACATATATATTATATATAATATATAGATATATATATATAATTATATATGTATATTATATATATATATATTCTGTATAGATATATATAATATATAGTATATATAATAGTTAATATATACTATTATATAGAGGTATAAATATAAAATAGTGATAATGTACATAAGGTTGTATAAAAATATATATATGGAGTGTTATATAGCAATATAAATAAATTATAAATTAATTAAATAGATATATATGAGCTTACATCAGGTATATAGAGCATAATATATGTGCATATATATATATATATACTACTATATTATATATTTATAACTATAATAATATATACATATATATATATATATGGAATAATATATTGCTATAACACACACAACACACAACACACACGAAGAAAATGGATATATACTACGTATATATATATATAATATATATATTATATATAGTATATCTTTATATATATATATATATTATATATATATATATTTATATATATATAAATATAATATATATATTTATATATAATATATATATATTATATATATTATATATAGTATATATAATATATATAATATATATATATATATATATATATATTATATATATATATATATATTATATATATATACTATATATATGTATATTATTAATATATACGACGTACATGGAGGCAAGGGTCTCGGCCACATCCTTCTGAGGCGTATTAGAGACCATGTACCGAGGCATCAGAGGCCGGAGCAATGTGGATTCACTCCTGGTAAGTCCACACATATTCTCAAGCTTCGAGTTATTGTAGAGAGCTGTCGGATGTGGGTTGCTTGCAGCCTACATCGACCTCAAGAAGGCGTTCGATACAGTGCATCGGGAATCACTTTGGGAGATCCTGAGACTGAGAGGAATTCCAACAAGGAATTGAACTAATAAGCAAACCTGTATGACTGGTTGCCTGAAAAGTGTGTGTGTAAAGTGTGTGGTGGGGGCCCTGTCGAGCCTCTTTCCTGTCAGTTCAGGAGTGAGGCAAGGCTGTGTTCTTGCACTAACTCTTTTCAATACTTGCATGGACTGGATACTGGGCAGAGCTACTGTTCAAAGTCATTGTGGAGCAACACTGGGTAATATTGTTACAGACCTTGACTTTGCCGATGATGTTGCTATTCTATCTCTTTGGAAACCTTAGTGGTGGCTCTCGATGCATTTAGTAATGAAGCGAAGCCCTTGGGTCTAGAGGTCTCCTGGACCAAGACCAAGATCCAGGACTTTATTCAGTTCATAACTCTGGCCTGTCAGACCAGGAAGTCAGCAGACCGATTGGCCGGGTAGCAGGGGTCATGAACTCTCTCGACAAGAGGATTTGGAGATGGCCGTACCTGTGCAGAAGGACCAAGCTACGGGTTTCAGGCCCTGCTAATACCAATTTTGCTCCTCGGTAGTTGAAACCTGACATTATCCAGTGCAGCTGGAGTCCCCTCTTGATGCCTTTTCTAAAGAGGTCCTTGCGCCGGATCATGTGAGTACAGTTGGCGGACCATGTGTCCAACAATGGTTGCACCGTGAGACTGGCACAGACCTGTTACCTGGCACAATCGGGATCGCCAACTCAGGCTATATGGCCACCTGGCTCGCTTTCCACATGCTGATCCTGCTCATCAGGTTGTCTCTGTAAGAGACAACCCTGGGTGGAGGAAGCCTGTGGGACGACCGAGGAGGTCGTGGCTTGGGCAGATCGACCAAACCTGTCGGAATGCCATGAGGGATCCCAAAAGGGTGGAAGCCAAAAGTTGGCACGCGGCTGATGATGATGAAATGTATTAAAGTAATTATATGAATATTATATGATATATAGTATATACTATACTATAGCTTAATAGGTATATATAATTATATATATATTAATATACAATGTACTATGAATAATTGTCCATTACACACACACACGACACGAGCACACTAAGAACAAAAATAAATATAATACAAAGAGAAGATAGAGATGAATAGAGTAGAAAAGATAATAGATAAAGAGATACGATATATATATTATATTATAGAGATATATATAGATAAGTAATATATTATATATATATGATATATATATATAATGTATATTCCACAGCCATATCATATCCATATATATGACATATATTACTATATATTATACTATATATAGTAGTTATATATATATATTAGTAATATACCAATATAATATACAATATATATATATATATATATATTTATAGTACAATAGTAATATATAACCAGAGATTTATACATATATATATATAAGATATATACTAATGATGAATAAATTTAGCATACACACACCACTAAGACACACAACAAGAAATACACAAAGAGTCATATAAATAGGTGTATATTATATAATGAATACTATATAACATTATATATACATATATAGTATATATATAGTTAGATATATAATATATAGTATATATATAAATATATATTATATGCTTAGTATATATATACACTAATATTATATATATAATATTATTATCAATATATATATATATACTTATAATATATAGTATCTACTATATAATTTTGTGCTATACTATTATTATAAATACAATGATATTATACACATACATATATAATATATATACTATTACTATATATAATATATAATAATATAATATTATATACTATATATATGTATTATATTATATAAAATTATATACGATATATTTCATAATTATATTATATACATATATAATATATATGAGTATATATATATAATATATATAAATTATGAATTTAATTTCACATACACACACATAAGACACAACCACAGCTCTAAGAAAAAGATATATATATAATAATAGATAGTATATATTATATATTATATAATATAATCATATATAAGTATATTATATATGTATTAATACTTTATATAATATATTGTCTATATATATACGTATTCATATATAGAGAGATATGTTAATATATTATACGTAAATAAGTATTTTCACAATAATGTAGTATAATGACTACTAATATATATAAATAGTATATAATATATCATATATAAGGTAATATATTAGTAAGAGCAGAGATTGAGAGAGAAGAGTGAGATAGACAAGATGAGATGAAGAGAAGAGAGAGAGAGATAAGATGAGATGAACGAGGAGTCTAAGAATAGAGGAGTAAGTGAGAGGCTAGATATATAATATATATATATATATATAAATTAATATAACTATATAACCTGATATAACTAATGTATGCTAATGTAATTTATATTGTAATATCATAATGCAACAATATCAAATAAAAATACGTATAATATAATAACTATATATATACATAAGAAATATATGATAAAATATAATAAAAAAAAAATAAATTATTAATAATATATAATATGATACTATATAATCATTATAATCAATAATAATATACTAATAAATATAAATAAATATATAATATATATATATAATATTACAAAAAACATATAAATATATATTATATATATATATATAATAATATATATATAGTATAATTACGTATATATCATTACCTATGCATATATGCAAATATTAGATCATATAACATAATAAGATATAATTTAATAAAAATTAATATAATCATAAATTAATATATAAACATAACTATATATCATAAAAAGAAATTATAATAAATAATAATAAATATTAATATACTAATAAAATAAAACATCAATAATATACTATACATATATATATACATAATAATAATATACCTAACCCATATGTGACTACAACTCATATGTATGAATAAATACATACATTAATTCTCTATATTGCCGTATAATATTATAATATATACTATAATTCTATATAATATCGAAAAATAAATAAATATATAATATAATAATACATATATAATATATATATATACTATATAATAATATAATGTTCATATAAAGTAAGTATATAAATCAATATAATCACTATATATAATAATAAAAATAATAAATTAAATAATTATTCAATATATTAATATAACTATATATACTATAAATATTACGTATATATTTAAACAATTGATAAATTATGACAATATAAAAAAAATATATAATAAAAAAGTAATAAATAATAATTAATATATATTATTATATATAATATTATATATAACAAATATAAATATAAATTAAATATATAATATTAAAATAACAATATATATACTAATAAATTAACAAATAATAAAAAGTAAAATATATAATAAAATAGCAATGTAAAACAGTATAAAATAAAAAATAAACAATATATATATTCCGACTAATAAATAAATCCATTAATCAATAAACTGTGAATTAACAATAAATATTTCTCTCTACTGGTTATATGTATAATCATAATATAGAATATATGATATATAATATAAGAAATATATATATGATATTTATAATAAATATAACTATATATCAATGTTATATATAATCAGTAGATAATTAATAATATATAACCTACTATTATAAAATATATAATATCATATAATATATATATATATATATATTTGTATGTATATAATAATATAAAGTAATATGTAATATATATATAATAATAATAAATATTATATATATATATAAATATATAATAATAATATATATAAATAATAATAATATAATATAGTAATCCATATAATAAACTATAGGTAATAATATACATACATACAATATAATAAAAATAATGATATATAAATACATACATATATTATGATATATAAGATGATATAATAATAATAGTATATACATATAAATAAATATAATATAAAATTATAAATTAATATAATAATAATAATAATTATATATATACATAAAATAACAATAAAATATAATATACTAGTATATAATTAAATTATAAAAAGTATATACAATATAATTCACAAACTCACACAATAATATCTATGATGTATATTATAACAACTATATATAGTCTATCTAATATCAACGCATTACATAATAATAATATATAAGGTAATAATAAGATAATAATTAAAATAATATATATTATATATAATATAAATATAACTAAATAAATTAATAAAAATAAATAATATATATAAATGTATCAAAATAATTACAATACACACACATAGACACAACACACTAAAAAAAAAATATATATATAAATAAGTAATATTATTATAAACATATGATAATATATACTATTATAATAAAATTAATAATAATAATAATATAAATACACTATAATATGTCATATACAATATAATTATAATATATACACAATAAACATAAGATAATATAAAATTATAAAGAGTAATAATAATATATTAATAATACCTATATATATAATATATATACTAATACATATATTAATCATAAAAATAGAGAGATTTAAATATGTAAATATAATAATATAGTATAATTATGTTCCATATAAGTAGTATACTATAAAAATAAATATAATATATATATAATACTAAAGATATAACTATATATAATATAAATAATATATATATATATATAACAATACTCTAATAATTATATGATAAAATGTATCTATAATATAATATATATGAAAATATAATAGCGAAATATAAAAAAAATACATATATTATATAATAAATAAATATATTAAATAATAAATACATATTTAATACTATAATATAAATAAATATACAATAATAGTTAAATAAGTATAACTATAATGTATAATGTAGTAATAATATATAAATAAAGAATAATATATAAAAATATAATATAAATAATTACTAAAACAAAAAATAAATATAATATACTAATATAAATAATAGATCATAGATAATATAATAAAATATAATATATATACGTATTTTTCATAACATTGTATATGCAAATAATTATAGAAGAATAAATATATATAATCAAATTTGCAAAATCAATATCTGAAATACGTATATAATATATATATATATGAAAAAAAAATAATAAAACAGAAAATATTAATATATATATATATATATATCCGAAATAATAATTAATAACTATTTATAATAATAGAATATAATATAACTATAATAATATACAGTTACGATAAACTATATATAAATATGATATTATATATATATATAATATATAATAATAAATATATATACAATATTTTACATATGATATATGCATAGAATATATCAATATAAAGTACATATATATACAAAAATAAATATAATAATAATAATATAGTATATCAGATATATATACATATATATATATATATACATATATATATACATATTATAAATATATATACACACAATAGTATATTACTATATAGAAAACGGTATAGTAATATATTATATACGAATTAATTATGTTGCAAATATAAGATAAAATAATATAATATAATATAATATATATATTATATAATAATAATAAATGAATAATAATATACAATATATAATAAATAATAATGAATAAAATAAAATAATATACAGCAATTATAAATATATATATAAAATAAAAATATAAATAATATAATATACAATACGAATTACCTCAATATATATATATATACTATGTATGTATATATATATATATATAGGAATATAATATCAAATATAAAAATACGATATAATATATATAAATATATATATCTAATAGATATCATTTGAATAATATAATATATATATATATATAATATACAATAATATATATCATATTATACTAATATAAATATAATAATATTATATAATATATATATATATATCAAATATATATAATACGTATTTCATACCGATATATGCAAATTATATATATACTAAATAATAATATATATACTAAATTATACTATATATATCAAATATATATATATATATATATATATCTAAGTATATATATTAAATAGTAATATATATATCACTACGCATAATGACCTAAGTTATACGTATGAATATATACATACATTTCTCTATATGTAATATATATAAATTAATATATATATATATATATTATATATATAAATATCTTAATATATATATAATTATGTTCATTAGTAGTATATAATATAAATATTATAATATATAATAATAATCTATAATATTATTTTAATTGATTTTATATATTAAATATAATATATTTTTATTATATATATGATATATATACAATATAATATATATAATATATATATATAAAATATAATAATTAAAAATATATATGTAATCACTACTATAATAAATAATAATATATCAGAAATAATTTAAATATATATACATACTAATTTATCATTATTTTATTTTAAACTATTATTATATATTATATATATGCATATAAATCCAAAATAAAAATACCAGTGACCATAGTATACTATATATATATATACATAATACTAATATATAATTATAATATTATATATTAACTATAACGTATATATAATACTATATAACGCTGATTTTTATACCTGATATATGCATACTAATATCATAACTATATTAAATATATATATATATACTATATATACCTTATATTATATATATGACTCATATATATAAGAATATACGCATATACTATATATATATACTAATATATTAGATATAATAAACTAATAATTTATATATATTATACTACTATACTTATATATACTATTTCGTTATATATAATTTAAGATATGTTACTATATATCTAATATATATACATATGTATTTAATAATATATAATTATATACATACACAATATTAATATTTATATATATATATTATTATATATAATATTATTATATATATATTACTACTCATATGATATAAATATACGTATGAATCATATTATACATATATTTCTATCTCTATGGTTATATGTATATATATAATATATATATATATATGTATATATATATATATATATATATATATATTATATATATAAATATATATATATATGTATAATGTATATATATGAATATATATATAATATATATTATATATATATATATGTATATATGTATATATATATATATATATATATATTTATATATATATATATATAATATATATATATATATATAATATATTATATATATATATATATATATATATTATATATATATATATATATATATATATATATATATATAGTATATATATATATATATATATATATATATATTATATATATATATATATATATATATATATAATATATATATATATATATATATATATATATATATATACATATATTCACATTCACACATATCTATGTATGTTTTTACATATATTTAGAATACATCCCTGCGAACTCCTTGAAAAATCTCCGGAACAACAACCAAAAAATATTCCTTTTTCTCTCTTTTATATTCCTCCTTCTACCTTTCGCCTCCCTTCTCCCTTTTCCTCTCCGTCCCCTTCCCCCTTTTCCTTTCCGTCCCCTTCCCCCTTTTCCTTTCCGTCCCTTCCTCCCTCCCCGCTTCCTCCCCCACCCTGTCACCCCATTTCGCTCCCATATCTTCCCAAAGCCCCCCCCCCCCCCCGCGCTAAGCCCCACCTCTGCTCCTCCCACTTCCGCGTCTTGCTCCCAGACTCCCACCGCCTTCGCTCCCTTTCCCCTTCCATCCCCTTCCATCCCCCTTCTTCTCTGAGCCTCCTCTTTCCCCCTCACCCATCCTCTTTTCCTCTTTAAATCACCATATTTCCTTCCTCTTCCTCTTCTTTACAATCCCCTTCCTCTTCCTCCCTCCCTTTCCACACTTTCTTTTTTCCTTTTATATATATTGATGGTGTGTGTGTGTATGTATGTTTGTGTATGTGTGTGTGTATGCATGTTTGTGTATGTGTGTGTGTGCGTTTGTGTGTGTATGCATGTTTGTGTATGTGTGCATGTATGCCCCGTCTGCAAGGGGCCTGCGGACCCGCGCGCCTGAGGCCGGCTCCCCCGTGCGAGCGCATTCCGCATTCTGTCAGACGCAATTTGGAGCGAGCGGAGCGTCGCAGACCCTCTCAAAAATAGATAAATTAATAGATAAATAGATGAATAAATGAAAGGAAATGTAACAGAGGATTTATTGAGTTGCGTAGACAGTATGATAACCTGTTGCATGTTTGCAACAGGGATTATAAAAGCAAACTGAGGAGAAAAAATGGAAAAGACACGGGTCACACGTGAGAGCACGGGCTTATGTAACACATATTTACACACGCAGGCAAACAAACACATGCACGCTTCTACACCCCTCTCCCGCAGACACTGATATATGCATACACACACACACACACACGAGACGCATAAAGACACGAAGTCACACACACACACACACACACACACACACACACACACACACACACACACACACACACACACACAACACACACACACACACACACACACACACACACACACACACACACACGAGACGCATAAAGACACGAAGTCACACACCACACACACACACACACACACACACGCATAAAGACACGAAGTCACACACCACACACACACACACACACACACGAGACGCATAAAGACACGAAGTCACACACACGCACACACCGGCGCGCGATCAAAGCAGAGCCGAGGTGACGGACAGGCGAATATCTGACGAGGAAGATAACTAAGGCAGCGAGGCTGGAGGTCGTGTGCGAAAAAGCGAAAGTGAGAAATAAGGGAAGGCAAACATAGTAACAGTAGATGGGCTTGAAGACAGAGTACAAGAAGAGAAGAACGAGTAAACACAGAGGGACAGAAACTACT
>NW_020869867.1:132970-137970 GCF_003789085.1 Penaeus vannamei
TATATATATATATATATATAAAATGACGTTATGGGAAAGACATAAACGTTAGGTTCGATGGACGACCGATTTCCAGCCCCTGTGCCCCGCGCCGCCCGCGCCCATATCCCAGCGCCGCCCATGCCGCTCAAGTGCCGCCCATCTCTCATCCATCCCCGCCCGTTCCCTTGACTTCCAGTTTTATAGAGATGTATGGGAGGATTTTTCCTTTTATTGTCCCACGTCGTTTTGGGATTATTTTTTTCATGTGTTTTGTGATTTGAAGATTTTTTTTTTTTTTTTCGTTTTATGTATTTTGGGATCAAAGTTTTTATTTTTGATTAAAGAAGTTGATGTGTGAGGAAAATTAGATGGAGGAGAGGAGGGAGAATCGGGGATGATATGTGGAAAAAAACGTAGAAAAAAAGAAAAAGAGAGGAAAGACCACAAGAGACGAAAAGGGACACAAAGAAATGAAAGAAAATAGACCACGAAGAAAAATCAAAAGAAAGCAAGAAACCGATCCTTGTAAAAGATGATAACAGGAAAGAAAAGAAGAGAAGGAGAAGAAAGATGGGAATAAGAAAGCGCGAGAGGAGAGAAGGAGAAGGAAAATGGGAATAAGAAAGCGCGAGAGGAGAAAAGGAGAAGGAAAACGGGAATAAGAAAGCGCGAGAAGAGAGCTCACTGTCCCACTTTTATCTTGTGCCGGAAATTGATGGATTGCATAAGGTGACACGAGGGTTCGGTGGGTGAAAGAGGGAGAGACGAGGGAACGTGATAAAGGGGAAAGGAGCGGGAACGGGCGATGAGATACGGAGGGCGGAGCAGATCGGAGAAAGGTGTGATAATGATATTAATGGTGATGATAAATTGATGATGATAGCCGTGCCGATGAAGACGAGAATGGTGAGAATGTTATTGATCATTAATGTTCATTATTATCATTGATGATGATATAACAATTTATATTATTTATAACGATGATGATATGATGTTGATGAAAAGGATAATGTTGATGAAAATGATAATGACGATAACAATAATGAATATGATGATTCTATCAATTGATGTATGGAGGTAATCCATGTCGGTTTTTGGGTTCGGTGCAAATTAATTGACATTAGTATTTCCCAAAATCTGTTCTTGTTTACATCATGTCTAAAGTTGGATTTGGCGTGGCACTGGGTCAGGCTCTCGATCGTGGGAGCTTCGCATTTGGCACTGTTTACTGGGCCGTGAGAAATGTCATTTGTTTTATTTATGTGGATGTTGTGGTTGCGCGTTTGTGGCTTCCCAATGAAGCGTTTAGCGTGACAATGAGCCTTTGCTGTTTTAAGTGAGAATATATGTATACTTTTGCCTGTATAGAGATATGCATACATATGTACATACATACGTCCATGCATACTGTACATTCGGATATATATCTTTATATATACGTTCCTGCATACGTGAATGCATATATATATATATATATATATATAGATATATATATATATATGTGTGTGTGTGTGTGTGTGTGTGTACAGTATGTATGTAAACTCTTTGTTTACATGCTTTCAATCCTCGTCTTAAAAAAAATCAGATTATTTTTTTCTCAAGATGATGCAGTGTTGCCAACTCCACCTCAAATAGTTCTTCTCGCTACTATCATCGGATAAAGCTTTTTGTTTTTGTCTCAAGGAAGTAGGTTTGAGATGTATAAATGTTAATTAATTAGCCCACTCCTCATTCTCTCAGTCTGTATCTATCTATCTATCTATATTTCTATCTCTCCTTCTTTTTCTTCGTCTTTCTCTCCCCTCTTTCCCTCTCTTTCCATCTCTTGCTCTCTCTCACGCTCTCTCTTCTCTTCTTTCTTTTTCTCTTTCTCCTCTCTCATTCTATTTCTCTCTCGTTTTCTGTATCTCTCCCNTGAGCGCGAGGTCTGTCACTTTCTTACTTCCTTCATACCCCCTGACCACACCCCCTCTCCGACCCGGCCTCCCCCCCCCCCCCTCCCCCTCCCCTGCGCAGCCCCATTCCTGTCACTCCCCCCTTCTCCATCCTTCGATTAAGTCCTCTCCTCGACTCTTTCCTATTATTCAGCCCTCCCTCCCTTTCCCCGGCGCCCACCCCTCCCGCGCCCCTCCCCCTCATCTGCGTCGGTCTCGACACCTTCGATCACCATCTCCTCTTTAACCTACTCATGGGACGAGTTTCTCTTATCGTACCGACTCTCCTCAGTCTCCTCCTCTGCCGTACTCTCTTCTGATCTCTCTACCCTCCTGACTCCTCTCTCCTTCTCTTTTAGTTGCACTCCAGACTCCTCGTGGTCTTACTGGCCTTAACTCTCTCTTCATCTTCCTTTCGCGTTTCTTTCCACTGCTCCTTCTTCTCCTCTCTCTCGTCTTAAATTGGCGGTGGCTTCTCAAATAAACTCCGGGTTCTCTCTTCTCTCTCTCTAAAGAATTACTTAAACATTTCTTCTCAATACATATTTTTCAAAGGATAGAAGTAAAATTAAACTTTTTTTTTAACCCTTTCCGTCCTTTTATAACATAATCATTCGTACTATAATTTCGGAAAAAAAAACTCAATACATTTTCTACGTCATAAAAAATAAAATAAATAAGAAAAAAAAAAAAAAAATAATAGATGAATTGAGGAAAAATTTTGCAACATCCTTTACGCGCCAAAAGATGTTCATAGATCAGGGTCGCGTATCGTCTTTAATAATCAATGCGATTATTCTTACTATAGTCATTGAAATAAAAGTTTTTTATTCGAAATATACCTTTAAATTCTCAACATCCTTTCCCCGATAGATGAAATAGAGGATAGATAAATAAGTAAATGAATTAAGGAAACGTATTCACACCATGCCATGCACCAAAAGATGTTCGTATATCAGGGGTCGCATTTCGTCTTTAATAATCAATCCAATAATTCTAAATATAATCTCTCCGCTCCATTAAAGAAAATGAAAATAACAAAAAATATATAAATTCCATAAAATCCTTACCATCCCTTCCTAAATACCTTAAAAAAGAGAGATAAATAAGTAGACAAATTAAGAAAACGTATTTACGCGCCAAAAAAAATGTCTCTAGATCAGGATCGCGTATCGTCATTAATAAAAAATCTAATCCCTCTCGACACCGTAATACAAATGAAAAAATAAGTAATAGAAATATAGATATATAAATAAATATCCCAAAATCCCAAATCTTCCGACAGACAAGTCAACAAATTAAGAAAACATGTTTACTCGATCCGTCACGCGCCAAAAAAACCCTTCGTAGTTCAGGGTCGCGTTCTGTCCATAATAACAATCCCGCCATTGGTATTCATGGCTCTTCTTGGCTCAGGACACGCTATCATTTTTCAGCGTGTGACCTCCCTAGTGTGCAGAGGTTAACAGGTCATACATCAAACACTTTTCAATGAGTGTGTGAGTAATAGTTCCTTTGGTGTCACTGACGAGGTCTGAGGGAAGGTAGTATGTTTTAAAAAAAGGATAATAAGCCTTATGCTACATCGCTATAAGGGCGAGGGCGACGCGTGGAAAAATATCCAAGAGTGTTGGATGCTGGGGATGGAGTTCTGTGTCTTATTTTCGGATGACGTAAGGGCGGAAATCCTCTTTCTCTCTCTCTCTCTCTCTCTCTTTCTCTCTCTCTTTCTCTCGGTATAATGCTTTAGAGAGAATAAGCTGAAAGAATTTGTCTTGGCTCGAAGTTATTGTTATGTTGACGCCTTTAACAAATTACTGTTGAGGCTTGGGGGTGGGGTGGTGGGGTGGGTGGGGGGGAGAGAAAATTTTAGGGGACAGAGAAAGAGACAGACAGACAGATAGAGAAAGATAGATGCAGACAGAGAGAGAGATAGAGAAGCAAAGATAGCGAAAGAAGAACAGAGAGAGAGAGAGAGATAGATGCAGAAAGAGAGAGAGATAGAGAAGCAAAGATAGAGAAAGAAGGACAGAGAAAGAGAGAGAGAGACGGAAAAAAAGAGAGATAGACACACAGATAGATAGAGATAGAGAGAGATAGTAACAGACAGGAAGGGAGAGAGGGAGAAGGAAAGAGAGACAGAGAACTAAGAGAACTAGAAAAAAAGATATACAGATAAAGAGAGAGAGAAAGAGAGAGACATACAGCAATAGCGAGAAGGAGAAAGAAAGAGATAGAGGGAGGAAAAAAGAGAGAGGGGGGGGAGAGGTAGAAAGAGGGAGAAGGGGAAGGAAGGGAGAAAAGAAAGAGAAAGAGAGCAAGAGACAACAAGAGAGAAAGGAAGAAAAAAAGAGAGAGCAACAAACAGCAATAAAGAGAGGGAAAATAGAGAAAGAGAGTGAGAGCAAGAAAGAAAGGAAGGAAAGAGAGAGAGAGAGGTAGAGCAACAGACAGCAAGATAGATAGATAGAGAGAGAGAGATGAGAGAGAAAGGGAGGGAGAGAGAGAGAGAGAAGAGAGAGAGTAGAGCAACAGACAACAAGATAAATAGAGAGAGAGAGAGAGAGAGAGACAGAGACAGAGATTTCACTTATCAGTTCACTCAGGAAAATCCTCCACACACACACACACATACAAACACACACACACACACGAACACGCCCACACACACACATACACAAACACACACACACACGCACACATACCCCACACACACACGCACACACACATACCCCCCCCCCCCCCCTCCCCCCACTCACACACACAACTACCCCCGCCTTTTCCTTTCGATGAAATAAGGAAAAGAAAAAAAAAAATCTTTAAACCCAAGATGTGTGACTGACAGACGAAAGGAGAAAGAGGGGGAATGAGAGAAAAAAAAATGAGGAAATGAGGAGAAATGAGGAGAAGATGAGCGATATTACGAGAGCGAGAAGTGGTGTGAGGTAGAGTTCATGAGGGAGAGTGAGTGTATTTGGTGTTAATGAGGTTGGAGAGGGGGGGTTAGTAGGAGGGGGGGGGGAGTGAGTGATGTGTGTGTATGTGGAAAGGAGAGAGAGAGAGAGAGAGAGAGAGGAGGAGAGG
>NW_020869867.1:150470-155470 GCF_003789085.1 Penaeus vannamei
TGTTTTTTGTTGTTACCGGTAATGTTTTTGTTGTTGTTATTATGTATGTATATTAATAACTGTTATATTTTTGTTATTTTTGTTGTTATTTTTGTTATTGTCATCATCGTTTCTTCCTTCATAATTTCTTTTTAATATTTTCTCTCTATTAAAGAGGTCATGTTATACGTACACACACACGCACACACAATACACACATGTGCGTTTTTTCCGTATACACAAACGCGAGCAATATTCCAGTTCTAAAAGCAACACCAAATTCAAAAAAAAAAAAATGGGACGAAATAAAACGAAAAAACGAAATATGAAATAAAAAAAAAAATGCAAAGCTGGTTAAAAAAAAAGTGATGTGTAAATCTGTTAATTTACATATGCATACATACATACGATCATATTTGTATGTGCATGTTGCCCGTACGACCGTTGTGGTGTTGCGTGTGTGTGTGTGTGTTTGCATGTATGTTTTTGTGTATGTGTGCTTCCTGTGTGTGTAACGCGCGCGGTGTGTGTGTATGTGTTGTTATTTACGCTTTGTGTGTGTGTGTGCTGCGTCTTTGTGTGTGTGTATTTACTTTTAGAGATATAGATACTGTATGTGTGTACGTGTGTGTGTGCGTGTGTTTCTGTGTGTGTGTTTGTGTGTATTTACGTTTGTGTATGTAACACGCTGTGTGGGTGCCGCGCGCGAGCGCGCGTGTGTGTGTGTTTGTGTTTCTGTGTATATTTACGTGTGTATATTTACGTGTGTGTACATGTGTGGTGGATACGCTGTAACCGTGTATGTACGCCGCCTGTGTGTTGGATATTGCTGTTATATACATACGATCTTTGTCATCACTACTTTCATTATCATCATCATCACTAATAGCCACTATCATCACAATCATCTTTTCCGATCTTGTCGTTATTATCATTCCCAGTGATTGTGAAACGCCGACATGACGAAAAAGAGAGAAGGGTGCGGCTGCAGTGACAGTGACAGAAGACATGGTAGGAGAGAGCCAGGTTGAGGTGAAAGATAGTGAAAAACAACAGGAAAANGACTTTGGAACACGAAACAGCTCCCAGAACAATATAATTTGTAATTATGACATCAATGATAAAAAACGGTGACACCAAAATTGGCATTACGAAAAAGGTGGTGGTGGATGGCTCTATCAAAATTCGTATCAATTATTATGATAATAAGGATGAAGTGGCTATTCATGATCCAGAGACCAGTAACACAAAACAAGAATGTCAATGCATAATGAAAATGATTGATGATCTTATGTCAAAATTTATTGTGATCAATAATAAGAATAATGATAATGATAATAAGGCATAATAGTAATAATAATAAATTAATTATTATTATCATTATATCATTACGCTAATACTGATCATATTACAAATAATGATAAATGTGTAACGTAATGATGATAATTAATCACAAATATAACAAGAATGATCATAACTGATAATATTGGACATGATAATTATAATGAATAATGGTAGTCATAGTGATAATGATGACGCATAACTATAATAATAATGAAAAACAATAATAAATATAATAGTAGTATGATATATATATGATATAGTAACAATATAAGGAATAGTGTATCATTATTATTATATATATATTCAATGCCAATTTACTATTGTTTTCATTTATTTTATCATTGTTATTATCATTGTTATGTAATCATTATTCTATTATTCCATAATTATTATTTTTTATCATCTTATCATTATTGTTATATTATCATTATTATTTTGGTTTTTTTATTATTATTATGTCAATTATTAGTATTATATTATTATTGTCATTAATTGTTATTATTCATTATTATCATCATTATTATCCATATTATTATTATCATTATTATTATTATTATTTATTTATTATTATTATTATTATTATTATTATTATTTTATCTATATTATTATTAATTTATTATTATTTATTATTATTATTATTATCATTATTATATTTCATTATTATTGTCGTTATTTCTATTATCATCATTATCATCATATTTTACTTTTTTCCATACTATCATATTTATTAGACAATAAATTATGATTTATGATAATATCAACAAATAATTAATTATTATATGATAATGATATAATAATGATTTTCATAAAAGTAGTAATAATAATGATAATGAAAATAATCATAATTGCAATTATGATAATGATGATGATGAAAATGATGATGACAAAATTGATAGTAATAACGATTATGATGATAATGAGATAAAATCAAAAGTAATAATTGTAACGATAATGATAGCAATATTGATAATAATATGATAACAATGATAATGATAATAATATAACAACAATGATAATGATTATATAATATAATGATAATAATATTAATCAAATAATAATAATAAAGATAATAATGATAATAGCAATAATAATAATAACAATAATAATAATGATAATAATAATAATAACAATAATAATAATAATGGTAATAAATAATGATAATGATAAAGTAATTACTGATGTAAAAGTAAAAAATATTAATTCATAAAACAATATAACAGCAATAAAAATTACAACAACAACACCCACGACAACCCTTGTTGACGACAAACAACCCCCGACCTCCCACACACTAAGCCCCTGTCACGGGCCACAAAGAGCTAATTCGCATCCTATTTGTAAATGTAAAGATCCCTGACCCCCTGAACCGGCCCGCCCAGCGCCTCATATTGTCACTTCGCATGTATGGACCGAGCACTTCAACTGTAAGCAAGCCCCGCCCCTGACCACGCCTTCTCTTGGGTTGTTTTTGATGGGGGGTGAGGGGGAGGGGGGGGAGGGGGGAGAAGGGGTGGGAAGGTAAGAGAGGGAGGAGTGAGGAAGGGGGAGGGGGGGAGGGGATGTTTGAGGGGAGTGAAGGGGTGTTGGGTGGAAGGTGTTGTAATACAAGAGAGAGACCACACACACACACTTAACACACACAACACACACACACACACAACACACACACACACACACACACACACACACACACACACAACACACATCAACACACACACACACACACACACACACATTATATATATATATATATATACTATATATATATATATATTATATATATATATATATATATATATATATGTATATATATATATATATAATATATATATATAATAATATATATAATATATATTATATATATATATATATATATGTATATTTATATATATATATATATATATATATATAATATATATATAATATATATATATATATATGTTATACACACACACACACACACAACACACACACACACACACACACACACACACACACACACACACACACACGACACCACACCACGCACATTTTCAAGTAATAACCGTTCTATATCATAACGCATCAGTATCTCGATATAATTATGCACAATATGCTGCTCGACCCGATGCTGAGCCGTGATGTGTGGTGTAGTGCTGTTAGTGTCGGTGTGTGCTTGCTGTTGTTGTTGTGTGCCTACTGTGTGTAATGTACACTACTACTAGTACTCACGACTCTCATTAGCTCTCCACCTATAACTATATACTAATATTATATATCATACAACGTACTACTAGTCGTATTGTACTGTACTGTATCACTCAGAACGTCTACCACTATACTGATAAAACATTTCGGAAAAACCTTTCATAAAGCTACCGCAGTAAAAGTTAGAACCATTTCTGTCTTCTTTCTGAGCCTTAAATACCAGATTCACAAAACACTCATTGCTATTCCGTTGCTCCCTGGCTGAGTTCGTTTCCAGCAGCCGCCTCATTGGCTCAATAACGGTTTGATATCATCATTATACATCGCAACACGAGACTTATATAATATTGTGATTGTCCATCTCACCCAATCAGAATCGCCCACATCTCATTCTATTATTTCGTTAAGCTGTGTACACAGTAGTCAAGATAGCAAGCTGTCAAATGGAGCATATCAACCACAAATACTTGAATAAAAGACAATGAAACCTATTAGTAAAAGAGATATCTCGAATGTGATATACTCGTGCAACAGTGTCTTCCCTCGTGTTAAAGATACATAAAAGAATCTTGCATTCTACTCTCTTCATTTTAATTCCTAAAGTTTTCGAACTACATGTTCACTGATGCACATGCACGTGTTAAAAAAAAGGAGGCATTATTGACTGCTTCCCAGTGCCCTGTCCGATCGCGGAGACGGACGTTAAACTGAAAACGCTGCCATAAGAGTGGCTGTGCAGACCGCTGTCGTTGCCCTCTCTCCATGGACGTTCACATTGCTAAAGGGAAATTACCTGCAGGTTAGTGAGTTGCATGCAGAGCACACGACCGGACCGCCGATAGCAAGACGAGCCTTGGGTATTCTCACAGATTAATTCAATTGACTACGAATGAAATGGCATTAGGAAATTGATTTGGTGCCCGTCGGGAGTATGACAGAGGTTATCGTCTGTCGCTTCATATCTTCTGCGGGCATTGTGCCCGAGAAAGTCGTGCGTTCCATGTGCTTGTTTAATGTGACTTTCTGAATCAGCTCAACTGGAACGTGTGTGTTTAAAAGCATTTCAGTGTTCTAACCTCTGTCCTTCCTCCACCCCCTCCCTCTCCATGAATACTTAAGTCTATCTATAGCTCAGTATTATATATATATACGTATATACTATATATATTATATATATATATATATACGTATTACCATTACTATTATGACTACTAAGTAATGTACCCTAATATATTACTAAGTTATCATCATCATATCATATCATATCATGCATCCCCGATAGTATATCATATAAAAGTATCTATATGAATTAAAAATACTAATAATCTATACATACCAGTATCACTACTTCATACTAGATACTACATTATCATATATACTACTACATATATAATAGCTAATTATTCCAGTATAATAGTCTTACTATCTCTACTCTAATCCTCTCATTTCTATACCTAGGTACTATATAATATCGCGTATATCTATCCTAT
>NW_020869867.1:165118-167618 GCF_003789085.1 Penaeus vannamei
TGTATGTATGTATGTGTACCATAAGTATATGGTGAGGATTAAATTTTAAACTATTATATACAACAATGAATAAAAAAACTATGCAAAGAATATATATATATATAATATATAAACTATATCAGATACTAAGTTACAAATATAATAATGCTAAATGTATGTATACTATATATTTCTTCTTCCACCATAATAATAATAGTTACAACACCACACCACCAGCCACTAGCTCCAGCATGTATTATATATATATATATATATTTATAATATGTAGAGTTATTAAGTATATAGATTATATTATATAGGGGTGTGTGTGTGTGTTGTGCAAGGTGTGTGTGTGTGTGTGTGTTGTAGTGTGTGTGTGTGTGTGTAAGCATATATACAATATCTACTAACATGTATTAGTATCCATATTATAATTATAATACATTGATTTGTCCTCCCCATATATACATAATTATGTGTGTGTGGTGTCCATATTATTATATATATATATATATATATATATATTCTTATATATACATAATTTTTAATATTATACATAAATAATATAATGCACACACACAGCACCAACACACACACACACACACACCATATCACACACACATGTGTCAGTGTAACCAACACAAACATTCACACTCATACACACACATATCATCCTACACACACACACTACAACCTACAAAAACACCACACACACATCCCACACATCACTAACACAACATTACAACAATACACAAACCACAACAACACACAACATAAATATTTAGCTTAATAATATATCTAATTATATAATATATTATATACTATAATATATATTGTGCTTTATTTGTTTTCATGTATTTATGTAATATATATTATGTATATGTTATATTTGTAAACACACCATATCTATAGCTGCAGAGCGACACACACACACACACCCAGACATACTATTATATATAATATATATATAAATAATAACTCTATAATAACATTATATCTATTAATTTTATATAATATATAGTATGTTATGTACGATAGTAATACCCTATATTGATCTATATATATAATATATACTACTTATATAATATATAATATAGTAATTACATTTGATAATTGAAATAGTGCTATTTATTTAAAAATATATCTCCATGTCACGTGTTCAGCTTCTATTCCAAAATAACATTCATAGCAAAACATAAGAGTAAAACCAATACATTAACTTCTCAGATAAAACACATACACACACACACACATACAACACTGAGAGCACACAGTCATGTATGCAATGTGTGCATTACTATATATATTTATATAAATATATAATATAAATTTAATATACATATATATATATAATATATATTTATATATATATATGGGTAAATATATATATATATATTAATATATATATTATATATATATATGTACTTATATATATATGATATAATATATATATATATATATTATATATATCATATATATATATACTATATGTTATTTGTTATCCACACACACCATACCCATGTGTGTGTGTTGTGTGTGTTGTGTGTGTGTGTGTGCTTTGTTTTGGGTTGTGTGTGGTTGAATATTATATTATATGTAGTATGTATGTGATGTATGTATGCATGTATTTTATGATATATAGTACCTGTTTTTGTGTTGTAGTGCGTTAGATGTAATGTGTATATACAAAGTACTTACCAAATAATGCTGATGAATTTATGATGCTGTAACTATTTATATTAAATACTGTCTATTATGGTATTATACAACTACGGTAAATATTATATATTATAATATATGCAAATATATATTATCAGACTAATATATATTAAATGTGTGTGGTGTGCGCTATGTGTGGTGTGTGTTGTGTGTCGTGTGTAACTTGACGAGTGTTTATGCTCTGTGTGTGTGTGTGTGTGTGTGTGTGTGTGTGTGTGTGTGTGCTGGTGTGTATATATATAATATATATATATATATATATATAATATATATATATATAGTATGTGTGTGTGTGTGTGTGTGTGTGTGTGTGTGTGTGTGTGTGTGTGTGTGTGTGTGTGTGTGTGTGTATGTATATATATTATATATATATATATATATATAATATATATATATATATTATATATGTGTGTGTGTGTGTGTGTGTGTGTGTGTGTGTGTGTGTGTGTGTATGTGTGTGTGTGTGTGTATATATATATATTATATATATATTATATATAATATATATATATATAATATATATTTATATATTATATATATATATAATATAATTACCAAGGGTTTATGAACATGAAATACAAACCAAGCTGCGTAGATTAGGTCTGTCAATCTGACATATTTATTTTTGCCGAACACATGTTCTTAGGAGGAACGTGTCCGGTTTTCGTGGTATCATCATACCGACAGCTAAATAATTAACAATGCATTATCGTTTGTAATATGAAAGTAAGGAATGTAGTATACAAATGTGAAAACAAACTTACAGATTGGCGAAGAGCATATACACATACATAGGAATGAC
>NW_020869867.1:175118-180118 GCF_003789085.1 Penaeus vannamei
TTATTTTCTAATTATTTTTTCAAGCAGTTTGCATACTACACTAGTTAATGAAACTGGTCTATAATTTAGTGGGTTTTGTTTGTCGCCGCTCTTATATAAGGGTGTAACATTTGCGAATTTCCAACTTTTTGGTAGTTTACCTTGTCTTAGTGAATTTTGGAATATTAACAATAAAGGAGTACACAGGTCTTCGGCACATTCCCTAAGAACCCAGTTAGAAATTTCATCTGGTCCCTTTGCTTTGGTCTTGTCTAATCCTTTTAGTAGATCTTTTATTTCGTTCTTTTTGAGGGTGATATTTTCGATGTTTACGTTTGTATGGGTATTTGCCATATCAAAGCATGGATCCTGAACAAACACTGACTGAAATTTCTCATTTAGGATTTCACAAATTTCCTCCTTAGAATATATAATGTTATTGTCTTTGATGGCGCAATTTGATCCATGCTTTTAGTTTTACTATTTATGTAGTTAAAGAAGAGTTTTGGTTGACTTGTACATTAATTGATTATATCCTTTTCAAAGTCTAATTTCGCCTCTCTCATGGTTAGGGTATACTCATTTCTTCCTACTTTATATCTTTCATATGCTGCCTGAGATCTATGCCTTCTGAATCTTTTCCAAAGGAGATGCTTTTTTCCCTCATTTTCTTGCATTTGTCGTGTGTGTGTGTGTGTGTGTGTGTGTGTGTGTGTGTGGGTGTGTGTGTGTGTGTGTGTGTGTGTTGTGTGTGTGTGTGTGGTGTGTTTGTGTGTGTGTGCGTATGTGTGTGTGGTTGTGTGTGCGTGTGTGTGGTGTGTGTTGTGTGTGTGTGTGTGTTGTGTGTGTGTGTGTGTGTGTGTGTGTGTGTATATATATATATATATATATATATATATTGCTACGTATGCGCATGTTGATATTCGTTTGTTTGGGGGACGCTTCTCGAAGCTCACGAAAGGAGAGAAGCGACGCAGGGCATGGCGGTTAGGACGGAAAGATCAAGAAGTACGAGGCTTTTCTGATAGCAGTAGGAGTCCTGTGGAGTGTCATGAGGAACTCGTATGACAGAAGAGCGAAAGAGAACGTGGACTTTAGTATCAAGTGAAATCCTTGTTGCATCGCTCTTGCTTAAGGCGAAAATTCGGTGATTGAAATAAGGCTCGATCCCGGTAAGGAGCAGCAGTGACGCCAGTGACTTATTCTACCCTCTATGTGCATGTAAGTGAAATAAGTTTACGTGAACCCCATATTAGTGTGCTTCTGAACGCATGAACGATTGATTGTGCTGCCACGATGGTTATGTTTATTTTTTAGAGGCATAGTAAACATGCATTATCCCCAGCCGGTATTATTGGAAAAAGGCGTCACCACTGAGTCGACCAAAACTAACATTACAGCCTGGGAGAAGTTTAATTATCAATCACTTTTCATTAAATAAACGTCTCGAAAATTAATAATAACGTAGTTATTTAATTGTAGGATGTGTGTAGGATGTCGTATCAAACCATTCCAAGTTATAAGAAATTATTTTGAAGACGATGAGCCTAGCTTGAAACTATAACGTGAACACGGAGGGCTACCCTCTGAAGTGCCCTGCGAGCGGCCGTCGCGTCACTCGTGCTCACACAGGCCTCTCCGGCGCTTCCGCTCCCGCAAGCCACTCCACTGATATGGACGACCCTCACCCCGGACCCTTCTCTGCATAGGTATGTTTTAGGTTTATTTTCACTGAAATGACTAGATGTACAGTGCTTCGTGTGCGTATGAACGGCGTGTGGAGACGCCCGATGCTGACTTTGTCCGACGCTCTCTTGCCGTGAATACGTGGAGGATTCTTTGTTTTCCTGGGCGGGGGGGGGGGGGGTCGCATGGGGCACCGCCCCCTGCAGTGTGTAATTTTCGTACCTACGACCGACATGCGGGACTGCCCGATGCCGAGTCTGTCCGACGCTCTCTCATGCCGGAATACGTGGAGGATTCTTTGTTTTCCTGGGCAGGGGTTGGGTCGCGGCAGCCCCCCATAGGGGGTTGCACTATATAAAGTCACAATATAAACAATATAGTGACTTAATCGGTACCGTGATTACAGCAGAGAACGAGATTTCCATTGTGCACATGGATGATATCAAGAGTGGTGCGACTCTGGTATGGAAAAGACAATCTAGTCATTTCCAATGGAAACGAACACCAGAATCAACCAAACCAAAACAATAGAAATGGAACGAATCTAGTTTCGTCCCGAAAAGCATTGGCGACGTCTTTTTCCAAATTTACCCCCTGCCTTCCTGTGGTGAGAAGATAAATAAAGAAGTGTTAAGTTACATTTGTGCATTTGTCTTCGCCCGCCTGAGAAAGTTACAAAGTACGCACACGTTTCAATATATATATGTATATATATATATATATATATATATATATATATATATATATGTATATATATTATACATATATGTGTGTGTGTGTGTGTGTGTGTGTGTGTGTGTGTGTGTGTGTGTGTGTGTGTGTGTGTGTGTGTGTGTGTGTGTGTCTGTATACATGTATATATGTTTATATATCATCGTCATCAAAGGGGCCGACGACGACGGGGGCTCATAGCCGCATCCACCCTTCGCTTCCTTCCACGGGGGACCTCATGGCGAGTCGCCAGGCAGGCCCTCGGCCCATCTCTAGTTCTTCACGACAATTTTGGTCGAGTTGCCCAAGCCACAACGTCCTCGGTCTTCCCATAGGCCTCCACGCAGGATTGTCTCGTACAGTGACAACCTGATGGACAGGGTCATCCATAGGGAAAAGAGCTAGGTGCCCTTATAGCCTGAGTTGGCGATCCCGGATTATGTAGGTAACAGGTCCCATGCCAGTCTCATGGTGGAGTCGTCGGTTGGACAGATGGTCCTGCCAACTGTACCTCATGAACCGGCGCAGGGACGTGTTTCAAAAGGCATTGAGACATGACTCCAAGGCACTGGATAGCGTCCAGGTTCGCTTCCATAAAGCAAAACTTGAGGCCTTGAAGACACGTAACTTAGTCCACCTGCATAGGTACCGAAACCTCCATATACTCTGGTGGACCGAGTTCATGGCTTCTGCTGCCAGACCAATCCGTCTACTGACTTCATGGTCTGACAGCCCAGAAACATGAACTGCACTGCCAAGGTATGTAAAACTCTCCGTGACTTCAACATCCTCGCCCCAAGCACGTATCGACTGAACAGGTTCTCCTACAGGCACCGCAAATCCTGTACCTTGGTCTTAATCCAGGAGACCTACAAGCCTCATTGCTAAGTGCATCAAGAGCCGCTATCAGAGATCCCAGAGACTCAGAATTGCAACATCGTCAGCAAAGTCAAGGTCCGTGACCTTGATATTGCCCAGTGTTCCTCCACACTGACTTCGGGAAGTAGCTCTGCCCATTATCTAGTCCATGCAAGTGTTGAAAAGTGTATGTACATGTATATATATATATAATATATTATAATATATATAATATATTATATATATATATACATACACATATATATACACACACATACACATACATATATTTGTAGACACATATGTGTGTGTGTGTGTATTATATATATAATATATAATATATATATTTTTGTATATATGTGTATGTGTATATATATAATACATATATGTGTATATATATACATATATCTATGTGTTTTCTACATATATTTGCACATGCATATATATATATATATATATAATATTATATAATTATATATTTATATGCATATATGTATATATACATATGTAATATATGTATTAATATATATATGTATATTAATATATATATATATATATGCATATTAATATATATATTACATATATATATACATATATATATATATATACATATATATATATATAACATATATATATATATATATATATATATGCATATGCATATCAATATATATATATAATACATATATATATATATATTCATATACATATATGTATATATATATATATATATATAATATTATATATATATATATATATATATATATATGCCCGTTTTTTTCTATTAGATTAGAACTCTTTGTCTGAAATACGATGTCAATACAAATGTAATCCTCAACACATTGTATTTTGGTGCCCCGTTGCCTCTCCGAACACTGCACACCTACCGGGAACCCTTTCTTTCCTCATAGTTTCACCACCTGGATAAGAAATATAGTCAACGTTTTAGTTTTATTAATATAATTTTATCTATCTTGTTTATTCATCTTGTCCCAGCGAGACAAGAACCTCTGCATTACCTATCTTTGGTCTTTCACGACTGCGAGAAAAACTCTGCGTTTGATTTCTTGATTGTTTTTATCAGTTCATCGGCCCATGAAGGAAGATCGAGCTTTTGGTCCAGGAAGAAGGAGGCAACGTTGGAGACAGGGCTGTAAGGGAGAGAGAGAAACGTTTGAGGGCGTGAGAAAACGTTTATGGTATAATGTTTGGACACTGTGTTTTCTGATGGGGAAAGAAAGTAGGAGCGAGAGGAAGGAAGGAAGGGGGGGGGGTGAGAGAAGAGAAAGAAGAGACAGACGAAGAGAGAGAGAGAGAGGAGGGGAAAAAGAAAAAAAGGAAAGCGTCAGAAACATAAAAAAAAATCTTATATAAGTTAAAACACACATACACGCACACTAATCTCACCTTCCATTCCCAGCCTCGTCTTTCGCTTTCAGTGCCACCAGGTACTCGGTGCCGAAAGTGAACGCCCCCTTGTAGGTGACGTTGAAGGCGACGGAGGAGCCGAAGGGAACCAGGACGCCGCTCTGGTTCAGGGCCTCCCTCTCGAAGTGCAGGAGGGTGCTCGGTGGGGCCTCGTCGAACCCTTTGTTACTGAGGTCGGGGCGGACCTCACTTAGCCGGAAGGTGTAGTCTGACACTGTGGGCAGGGGAGAGAGCGTAGGTGAGTGTGGGAGAGCGTGAAGAAGCATAGGTGAACATAGGAGAAGGTAAGAGTTTTTTAGGTGACCGTGGGAGAACGGGAGGGAGCGTAGGTGGTCGTG
>NW_020869867.1:185118-191444 GCF_003789085.1 Penaeus vannamei
GGATGAGGAGAAACATTTGGAGAATCGATCACCTTTATGCGACTTTTCAAACTATAAAATCTATAACTAATCCCCCCCGCCCCAGAAACAATTCAAATATATGGATAAGCTTTGAAATACATAAATATTTTCTGTCCATTGCAAAATCAGATATGAAATGAATAAAGAACCCCACCTCAGTAAAGACTGTATGAACGCAAACGAATAAAATTATTAAACTCTAAGTGTAAAATGCATAATAGTCAATTCAGTAGCAATTCTCCAACACTGCAGATGAACGGATACTGAAGATGAAAGATGGACTGCCGAAACGTCAACTATATACGCCTTTTTTCTTTCACTGTCGGACTACATTCTCCTTCATCCATGCTCTGAAATGCGAGCCTGAAATCCCTGGAGCATTCCCTTACCTCCGCCTCGGGCACGACGATTGTCCACACGTTTCCGATGTCGTCGAAATCAGCGGCGCCCTTCAGAGTCGTGCCGTCGGGCTTGATAAGGGAGGGTCCGCTTAAAACGTGGCTCTTCGCGTCTGTCTTCAAGCGGAAAGTCAGGTTCATGCCGACGGTGCTGTCCACAAAGAATGAGCCTTCGTATTCCGGGGTAGGTGTTTGGATCTTCGGTGTCTCCTCGATCTGGGGAAGGAGCGGGCGACGGTGAGGAAGGAGGCTTTGCAGAAGGAGGAGGAGAAACAAAAGACGGCGCGCACGTCCAAGCATATTCACATTTATGCAAATACACACAATTATGCAAATCCTTACATACATACAAACACACATACGAATGCAAACACATACATAACCATAAACACAAATAAATGCACGCAGACAAACACACGCACACACACAAACGCATACACTTAAACAAACACACGCGCACGCATAAACAAACATACACAAAAATACATATACACTAAAGCACGCACACACAAACACATACACATCTACAAACACATACGCAAATGCATACACAGAAACACACACAAAAGCATATACATAAACACACAAACGCTTACACATATATGCACACAAACGCATACACATAAATACACAAGCACAGCTGCATATACATAAACACACACAAACATGCATAAACATAAACACACACACAAACGCATACACAGAAATACACGCACACATAAACGGATACACTTAAACACACGCACACATAAACGTATACAAAAAAAAAAAAAAAAAAAAAAACGCACACGCATAACAAACACAAACACACGTGCAACAAATTACATGACTAATAGGTCTGTCAATCCTCCATTCATTCACTCATTTGCCCATATACCCAGTCACCCATACAGACATCTAGACATCCTCTCACTCAGTCACACATTTATTCCTTCAACCAGTCTCTCATTCATCCTTTCACCCCTTCACCCAGTCCCTCATTCACCCTCTACCCCCTCCACCCCTTCACGCAGTCACCCCTCCACTCCTTCCCTCAGTCACTCCTTCACCCACTGATCCGGTCACCCCTTCACCCAGTCCCTCATTCACCCTTTACCCCGTCCACCCCTTCACCAGTCAGTCTTCTCACCCACGACCCGTATCCCTTCACCCAGTCCCCTCATTCACCCTTTACCCCCTCCACCCCTTCACCCAGTCACTCTCCCACTGATCCGTCACTCCTTCACCCAGTCCTCATTCACCTTTACCCCCGTCCACCCTTCACCCAGTCAGTCTTTCACCCACTGATCCGGTCATCCCTTCACCCAGTCCCTCATTCACCTTTACCCCCTCCACCCCTTCACCCAGTCAGTCTTTCACCCACTGATCCGGTCATCCCTTCACCCAGTCCCTCATTCACCCTTTACCCCTCCACCCCTTCACCCAGTCAGTCTTTCACCACTGACCGGTCACCCTTCACCCAGTC
The DNA here is from genome assembly GCF_003789085.1 of Penaeus vannamei. Classification (NCBI taxonomy): domain Eukaryota; kingdom Metazoa; phylum Arthropoda; class Malacostraca; order Decapoda; family Penaeidae; genus Penaeus; species Penaeus vannamei. The sequence goes on from NW_020869867.1 coordinate 187,003, forward strand.
CTCATTCACCTTTACCCCTCCACCCCTTCACCCAGTCAGTCTTTCACCCACTGACCGGTCATCCCTCACCCAGTCCTCACACCCTTTACCCCTCCCCTCACCCAGTCAGTCTTTCACCCACTGACCCGTCATCCCTTCACCAGTCCCTCATTCACCCTTTACCCCGTCCACCCCTTCACCCAGTCAGTCTTTCACCCACTGACCCGGTCATCCCTTCCCAAGTCCCTCATTCACCCTTTACCCCCTCACCCCTTCACCCAGTCACTCCTCCCACTGATCGGTCACTCCTTCACCCAGTCCCTCATTCACCCTTTACCCCGTCCACCCCTTCACCCAGTCAGTCTTTCACCCACTGATCCGGTCATCCTTCACCCAGTCCCTCATTCACCCTTTACCCCCGTCCACCCCTTCACCCAGTCAGTCTTTCACCCACTGATCCGGTCATCCCTTCACCCAGTCCCTCATTCACCCTTTACCCCTCCACCCCTTCACCCAGTCAGTCTTTCACCCACTGACCCGGTCATCCCTTCACCCAGTCCCTCATTCACCCTTTACCCCTCCACCCCTTCACCCAGTCAGTCTTTCACCCACTGACCCGGTCATCCCTTCACCCAGTCCCTCATTCACCCTTTACCCCCTCCACCCCTTCACCCAGTCAGTCTTTTCACCCACTGACCGGTCATCCCTTCACCCAGTCCCTCATTCACCCTTTACCCCTCCACCCCTTCACCCAGTCACTCTCCCACTGATCCGGTCACTCCTTCACCCAGTCCCTCATTCACCCTTTACCCCGTCCACCCCTTCACCCAGTCAGTCTTTCACCCACTGATCCGGTCATCCCTTCACCCAGTCCCTCATTCACCCTTTACCCCTCCACCCCTTCACCCAGTCAGTCTTTCACCCACTGATCCGGTCATCCCTTCACCCAGTCCCTCATTCACCCTTTTACCCCTCCACCCCTTCACCCAGTCACTCCTCCCCACTGATCCGGTCACTCCTTCACCCAGTCCCTCATTCACCTTTACCCCCGTCCACCCTTCACCCAGTCAGTCTTTCACCCACTGATCCGGTCATCCTTCACCAGTCCTCATTCACCCTTTACCCCTCCACCCCTTCACCCAGTCAGTCTTTCACCCACTGACCCGGTCATCCCTTCACCCAGTCCCTCATTCACCCTTTACCCTCCACCCCTTCACCCAGTCACTCCTCCCACTGATCCGGTCACTCCTTCACCCAGTCCCTCATTCACCCTTTACCCCTCCACCCCTTCACCCAGTCAGTCTTTCACCCACTGACCCGGTCATCCCTTCACCCAGTCCCTCATTCACCTTTACCCCCTCCACCCCTTCACCCAGTCACTCCTCCCACTGATCCGGTCACTCCTTCACCCAGTCCCTCATTCACCCTTTACCCCGTCCATCCCTTCACCCAGTCAGTCTTTCACCCACTGACCCGGTCATCCCTTCACCCAGTCCCTCATTCACCCTTTACCCCGTCCACCCCTTCACCCAGTCAGTCTTTCACCCACTGACCCGGTCATCCCTTCACCCAGTCCCTCATTCACCCTTTACCCCCTCCACCCCTTCACCCAGTCGACTCACCTTGATGAGAGGATTCCTCCAATGACGACTGCTGGCGGGTGGAGAGCCCTCGAAAGCATTCTCGAGGCGTTGGACACGTCGTTGTCGTTGACGGTGAAGGAGGGGCACTTGGTGAGGTCCCTAGCTTCTCGAGGTCCTTCGCGGCGTTGCCCCTGCAGAAGGAGGGAGGGGCGCGGATTAGTGATTAGTTTTACCCTCTTCAGCCATGGATTCAGTCGCTTCTTTATCAATTGGTTCGGTGACCCATTGATCCCTTCACTCCTTGATTCAGTCACCCACTGATTCCTTCACTCATTGATTCAGTCACCCACTGGTTCCTTCACTCATTGATCCCTTCACTTCTTGATTCAGTCATCTCTTCATCCATTGATTCAGTCACTTCTTTACCCATTGCTTCAATCATCCATTCAGTCATCTCTTCATCCATTGATTCAGTCACTTCTTATCCATTGCTTCAATCACCCATTTCAGTCTCTCTCATCATTGATTCAGTCACTTCTTTATCCATTGCTTCAATCACCCATTCAGTCATCTCTTCATCCATTGATTCAGTCACTTCTTTATCCATTGCTTCAATCACCCATTCATCCCTTCACCCTTGATCCAGTCACCCCATCATCCATGAATTCCCTTTTACCCATTCACTCACTCACCCATGCGAGTCCAAGAGGGAAGACGTATATCAAATGAGGGTATGCGCGCCAAGTGTTCTCAGACAATTGGATTATGAAGAAAGACAGAAAAGGAAATGTAGAAGGAGGAACAGCTAAAAACAAAACAAACAAAACAAAATAAAATGAAATAATAAATCAAGTGAAAAGATGAAGAAGAACAAACAGATAGAGATAGAAAGATAGATAGATAGAGAGAGATCTAACTCACGATCCACCTGCCACCGTACTCCTCTTGATAAAAAAGAAAGAAAAACCGAAGAGGAAGCAAAGAAAAGATAACGTCGATGATAATAAAAAGTAAACGAAATAAAACAAAAATTAGAAAAACAGCAAATCTTACCCCAGAGCCAAGGTCTGACGCAAAGTTTCTTGCTGATGATTTCGTCCATCACATCGGCTATCATCGGTGCTTCATTCTTCTCCGTCTGTGATGAGGAAGACGTTCTTGTCGACCGTCCCTCCACACTGGACCAGGGAGAGATAGAGAATGATTTGGATGGGAGACAGAGAAATAAAAGAGAAGAGAGATGGAGAAGGAAGGGTGAGAAAGAGACATTATTTGGATGGAGGGAAGGGTGAGAAAGAGATATATTTGGATGGAGAGAGAGATGGAGAAGGAAGGGAGGAAGGTGGAAGGGGTGAAAAAGACGTTCTTGTCCGCTCGTCCTCTAACAGCTGGACCAGGGAGAGAGATAGAGAGATGATTTGGATGGAGAGAGAGAGAGATGGAAAGGAAGGGAGGAAGGTGGAAGGGTGAAAAAGACGTTCTTGTCCGCTCGTCCTCCAACAGCTGGACCAAGGAGAGAGAGAGATGATTGGATGGAGAGAGAAAAGATAAAAGAAAAGGAGGAGGGATGGAGGAGAAAAGAAGAGTGGAGGGAAGGAAGGGGAAAGAAGGATGGAGAGAGATGAGGAAGGATATGAAGGAAGGAGGGAGGAAAGGTGGCAGGGAGAGAGAGAAAGGCAGAGGGAGAAAGGGGGGAAGTAGAGAGGGAGGGAGGAAGGAGAAGGGAAGGAAAATAGGAGTGAGGGTAAGAGGAAAGGACTGTGGGAAGGAAGGAAGAGAGGGAGGAGGGTGGGAAGAAGGGATGATAATGATAATACTAATACTACTAAGAATAATGACAATAACAATAATAATGTTAGTGATAAATAATAATGTTAATGATAATGATAATAATCATTATGATAATAATAATCATCATGATCATATAGATAATGATAATAGTAATATGAATATGATGATAATAATAATAATGATAATAATAATAATCAATAATAACAGCAATAAAGTTAATGGTAATGATATCATAAAGATTAATAATGATACTAATAAGGATGGTAGCAATGAGCATTGATGATGATGATAATACAATAAAATTAATAACAATGATAAAAACAATAATGATAATGATAATAACCCCTTCCCACCTTCTCCCCCTTTTCACCCCTTCCCTCCTTCCCTCTTCCATCCTCCCTCCCTTCCTTCCCTCTTTCCTTCCCTCCTTCCTTTCCTCCCTGCCTCCCTCCCCTCGCTCACCTCAACAGCCATCTTCAACCCAGCGCCGATGCTTCCGCATTATTATTCGTGTGAATCTGATTCGCCAGGGACTTCCTCTCTGTTTCTCCCACGATCTTCGTCAGCGGGGCGAGGAGGGAGGCGGTGCTACTGCAGGGGGGGGGAGGGACGAGTTAGCGGGGAGATAAAAGAAAAGATGCTCTGAGTAGCGGGGAGTAAGAGAACAATAGAGAGAGATTCTGTGTAGCGGGGAGATAACAAGAAGAGATACTCTGAGTAGCGGGAGATAAGAAGAAGAATAAAGAGAGATTCTGTGTAAATGAAAGATGAGAGAGAAAAAAAGAGATGTGTAGCGGGGAGATAGAGAATAAAAAAGAGATTCTGTTGTAGCGGGGAGATAAGAGAAAAAAGAGATTCTGTGTAGCGGGGAGATAAGAAAAAAAGAGATTCTGTGTAGCGGGGAGAATAAGAGAAAAAAGAGATTCTGCGTAGCGGGAGATAAGAGAAAAAAGAGATTCTGTGTAGCGGGGTAACGAAGAGATACTCTGAGCACGGGGGATAAGAGAAGAATAAAGAGAGATTCTGTGTAAATGAAAGATGAGAGAATAAAAAGAAGATTCTGTGTAGCGGGGAGATAAGAGAAAAAAG
>NW_020869867.1:214135-216635 GCF_003789085.1 Penaeus vannamei
CTTAAGAAAGAGCGAGAATATGCGAAAGTGTAAGGAAAGAGAGGTCATGAGGCGGAGGAGGGCCTGCGGAATGTCGGTTTCGGAGGTGCTGGCTGTTGACATAGGTATGCGGATGGTGCACTTGTGTAAATTGGTGTAAGTAAGGTAATTAAATGTGATTGTGACGACAACTTAAAGGGGAGTTAATAATTGATTTGTTTGTATAATTGTAAGCTACTAAGACGTCTATAGACAGGGGTGAGATCTTTTAATAAGATTTAGGTAAGATTTAAAGATAAAAAAAAAATGTTTTAATTCCACATGTTACAGTGGATATTCTTTGCTGTGGCATACTGTTGGTTTTATTTTGCTTCTAAATCTCCCCCTGTGTGCAAGGAATGGCCAGGGTTACCATCCACTAGAAGCGGGATTGAACGGAGGTCAGCAATATTGATAGACCAACACGCTCACCGTTGCGCTGGCACAGCCTACGGAGTGTCTGATGATAAGGGTGTAATGCGAGCCCTACACACACACACACACACACACACACACACACACACACACACACACACACACACACACATATAAAGACAGACAGATAAAATAATAGGTAGATAATCATGATGAAGACTGCAACAATAAGTTACATTGATACTAATAAATATGATAAGGACAAGTCACATTAATATTCATCATATTATAATGTTTCTTCTGTCTGTTTTACGCTTCACGTCTGAACTCATATTCCACATAACTTAATTTTGGTGTAAAATAGGCTGAAAATGGACAACATATATATCAATAAATCAAACACACACACGAACCTATGAGATTCTCTTTATAACTATTATTTCTCATAACTTTATCATTGTTTTCATTGTTATCATTATTAGTGTTATTATTATCATTATTATTATTCAGTAGTATCACTATCATTAATATTATTATCATTAATATTTATCATTATTATTATTATCATTAATACTATTATTATTATCATTAATACTATTATTATTATCATTAATACTATTATTATTATCATATACTATTTATTATCATTGATACTATTATTATCATTAATACTATTATTATTAACATTTATACCATTATTATTATCATTAATACTATTATTGTCCTCATTATCATTATTATTATCATTATTATTGACATTCTTCGAGGCAAGTACACTGCACTGAAATAGTTAGACCGTCAGTTTATGCATATTTATTATTTCTACAATTACCAAACCAGAAGAAAGGGCGAGAAGTGGAGAGGGAGAGGGAGAAGGAGAGCAGAAGGGGAGATGGAGAAGGGAACGCAGGAAAGGGGTATGGGGAAGGAAGAGAAGGATTAAAAGAAAAAGGGAGAATGGAAGACGGAAGGAAGTGAGGGAAGTTATGGTGGAACGGGAAGCGAATGGAAGGAGGCAGATGTAGGGCTTAAAGTGGAAGGTCTGGAGTGAATTTAAAGAAGCTTTGGGAGTGAGAGGGAGTGGCAGAGGAAGAAAGGCGAAGATAGAAGGAGAGGGGAAGGAAAATGAGGGTGAAAAGGGGAGAGAAAGGTACCTCTTCTATTTTTTTTTCTCTCTCTCTCTCTTTTTCCGTGGAATTCCCGCGGGTTCCACTGTCAGATAATGATAACGATAACAATAATGATAATAGTAATAATGATGATAAAGATTATGATAAACATAAAACTCCTAATGATAATTATGATAATATCACCAATAATTATAATAATGATGAAAATAACAATAAGAATAACAATATCAATAAGAATGATCACGACAATAAGAAAAATAATGATAATAATAATAGTAGAAATAAGAAAAACCAGCAACAACAACCATTATCATGTTAAAAGAATGATAATGATTTTTACTAATGATAATGACAATAACTAACAATACAAATGATAATAGTACTGATAATAATTATATTAATAATATTGATAAAATTATAGCAATAATAGTAATAATGTTAACAATGATAGTAAAAGTGATATAAAAAATATATAACAATGGTAATGATGATAATGATACACACAATGATGATGATGCTAATAACAATAATGATAACATTAATAATGATGAGACATAATGATCATGATAGTAGTATTAATGACTACAATGGTAATGATAATGAACATGATAACAACGATCATATTAATAAAAACGATAATAATGATGATAATGATAATGTTTGTAATAATGACAATTTTAGCAATAATGATAATGATAATACAGTAAGGATGACAACAAAAATAATGATAGTCATACTGATGATAATTATAACAAAGCGATAATAATGGAATTGATATGATAATACTGATTATGATAGAAATCAGGATTATGATAATGATAGTAAGAGAACATAGATATATAAATTACCACCAAAATTTAATAGCATCTAAGTTTGACTAAGACACACCTCTGGTAAAGATTTTATAAAAATCTATCCATAAGTTTTGAATTATCCTGTTAAACAACGAACAAATAAGGTAACTAACTAACTAACCA
>NW_020869867.1:221635-224135 GCF_003789085.1 Penaeus vannamei
GATAGATAGACAGACAGAAAAATAAAACATATAAAGACAAGTAGACAGATAGAGAAACAGGCAAACAGTCAAATAGACAGGCAGATAACACAGATACAGACTAACAGACAGACAAACAAACAGTCAGCCAGGTAGACAACAGACAAGCAAGGAGATAGAGACAAAGAAAACAGACAGACAGGCAAACAAACACACAAACAGCTTCATGGGAGGGATCGGTCTCCACAGACAGGTAAACAAACAAGCAAACAAACAAACAGCTTCACGGGAGGGATCGCTCACCATGATCCCTCAACAGAGTGTAACTCGACCTGCCGTGACCTCATCCTGTTTCCCCCTTCCCTCGAGGTCAAAGCGACCCGCCCGTGAATCGAGGGAAAGGTCAATGGGGTGAAAGACGATTCCTCTGCATCATTAATACCTTGATTTCACAAGGACGACTTTTTCCTTTGCGTGAAGATGTCAAGTAAGCTCATACGCTGAAAATCTATCTGTTGGTAGATAGACAGATCGATAGATAAACGGGTACACAGATAGATAAATAAGCTGACATACATATAGATAGATAATATAGGTAGATAGATAACTGAATAGATAGACGAGTAGATAGATAGAATTATAATCAGCCAGATAGACATACCGATAGATAAGTAGATAGATAGATGGGTAGATAGATAACTAAATAGAAAGATAGAGAGAAAGAGAGATAGAAAGATAGAAAGACTGAGAGATAGATAGGTAGATAAATAGACAGTTATAAATATAATTACAAATATGGATATAGCAATACTCTAAAATCTTAACTGCTGTAGATAATAATACAAATGTATCAAGCAATCTTGAACCGTAACCAGGTTGACAAATGTAGAAGAGGTATAAATGAGAATGAATATCCTCACAATACAAGAAATGGATTTGACCGGTTTCATACGTCTTCGTCAGAAATACAATACAAGAGATGTATTTGACCGGTTTCGATTATATCTTCGTCAGAAATACGTGATTTCTGACGAAGACACAATCGAAACTGGTCAGATACATCTCTTGTATTGCGAAGATATTCGTTCTCATTCATATCTTTTCTACCAACAGTTTTATAGCGTTATCATCCCCTTCTTCGGGATTTGGAAGCGGCGTAGCGTAGCGTGGCATGAAGGTTGATAACTACGTAGGAAATACCATGATGTAGGGTGAGTGTTGTAATATGTAAAGGCTCTGTAGGGTAAAAAAAGGCAAAGAAGAAGAAAAAAGGTGAAATTGTAAAGGAAATATTAATTATAAACTGCACAAGTTAAGAAAAAAGTTGATCAAAGTTCGTGTATTTTTTTAAGATTTTTTTTTTTTGACTCGGTCCTCGGGATAAATATTTCTTTTGTGTGGGTCAGACGAAGCTTAAGAACTGAACACAGTAAGATCCTAGTAAATAATAGAATGCACACACATTAAGAGCAGTAAATGACACACTTATACATACATGACCACTCAAACACAAACACACACACACAAACACACACACACACACACACACACACACACACACACACACACACACACACACACACACACACACACACACACACACACACACATATATATATATATATATATATATATATATATATATATATATATATATATATATATATAATATATATATATCAATGAACTTATCAAAGAACACGAGACATACCCTCGTGTACATGTTAATGAAAAGCCTCAGGACCCAAGAAGAAAAGGTTTTAACTAATAAGCCTATTTTCCTTTCTCTCTTTCTCTCTCGATGCAAGTTCTCAGCATGTGCAAGATTTTTTTTTTTTTTTTTTTTTTTTTTTTTTTTTTTTTTTTTTTTGACTGGCAGCAAAGGAATCCGCCTCTTGCATTTTCTCTCCCAAAAATTCTCGACAACATCGCATGCATAATGAGCAGCCAGACGGTTTTTTTATTTTCTCTTTCATTTTCATATACATATTCTTATTTATTTATCTGTCATTCTTTCATTTATCTATCTATCTTTTCATTCATTTTGTGAGGGAGAAGGAAAAGATTAAAAACAAAGGCTGGGAATGGGAGAATTAACCAAGCAAGTCATGCAATCGTGCAACATAGCAATGGGGCAGCATGAAGTTGTTGTTAAAGTTGTTTATCTCTTGAATTTCGTAATAAAAGGTCTAGCAGTAGTAGTATTGCTACTATTGCTTCATTATTCACATTATGTTCAAAAAGTGTTATATTTACCATACTTTTCAGAGTGTTATCATCATAATTATTATCATTCTCATAATCGTCTCTCCCATTATCATTGTTGTTATCATTGCCTGTTAACAATCATTATTGATTTTCCTATCATTATCATTATTGTTGTTGTTGTTTTATTATTGTTATTATCATTATTATTATTATTATTATTACTGTGAAGGGGAAGTCTATAGAGTTTGGTAATTCCGTTTGATGTTTATTTATCATCGAAATTATTATTATTCTTACCTACATGATTATCATT
>NW_020869867.1:231635-234135 GCF_003789085.1 Penaeus vannamei
TTTTCAGGGTATAGATTTACCTATGTGTTCTTTTTCCTGACCAAATTTAACAGTGAGTGTGTGTGTGGTAGTGTGGTGTGTCTGTCTGTCTGTGTTGTGTGTCTGTGTTGTGTTTTTGTGTGTTTGTGTTGTATTTGTTCACCTGTGTTTTGTTGTGCCTGGTATATATATATATATATATATATATATATATATATATATATACTATAATATATGAAGAGAGAGAGAGAGAAGAGACGAAGAGAGAGAGCAGAGAGAGAGCGAGAGAGAGAAGAGAGAGAGAGCAGACAGACAGACCAGACAGACAGACAGGACCAGACAGAGAGACAGGACAGACAGAGAGACAGACAGACAGAAGCGAGAGACAGAGAGCGACGAGAGCAGAGAAGAGAGAGAGAGAGAGAGAGAGAGAGAAGAGAGAAGAGAGAGAGAGAGAAGAGGCAGAGAGAAGCAGAGAGAGAGAGAGACAGACAGACAGACAGACAGACAGACAGACAGAGAGACAGACAGACAGAGAGACAGATACAGAGAAGATAAGACATGAGAGCGAGAGAGCGAGAGAGAGAGAAAAGAGAGAAACAAACCATTCAGTCGCGCCCCATTGTGAACAAGCACCTCACCGCAGCCCGCCACAGCGTCCCTCCAACGCCCTTTCCCGAACCGCCACCGCCTCCAAACCGCCCATAATCTCAACCCACTCGCCCCTCGGCAGCCATAAAGTACCGCCCCGCCTAAAATACGCCTAAAGCGTCCCCGTAATAGAATTAGTCCGAGAACCAGAGCTTCTTCCCTTAACGAAGTGGCTTGCAAAGCTCTCTTCTGACGCCTGTATCCATCTATTGTCACCGGCCCCCCCCCCCCCCCCCCCCCCCCCCCCGCCCAGCTAACTTTGCCAACTAGCGCCGCCGCCGGAGGAGAGACCTGCCGGGAAGCCGGAGGCAGGTTAGGGCGATAAGGCCGGATCCTCCGCGAGGGGATAGGAGGTGTCGTTGTGTCTATGCTATATACATGTCTATACTATATGTATATTCTTTGATATTTATTAACTTTCTCACCATTCTATGATTGCTATATTATATACATCTATACTATATATATATATATATATAGTGTAGTTTGGACTGTGTTGTCTCACTGAATCGGTGAGTGGTGTGCTGGTTCAGCCTAACCAAACCTAGAGTTGTTGCTACTGGTCCGGTGTAGCTAGTCATACAGCGATGCAACATCACGCGCGATATATACATACAGCATGAGTGTACTCCGATGTAAGAGACGCAGCCGAAATACTAGTCTCGAAAAACAACAACATAGATACTACATACCCTACATGTGGTATGTCAAAAGGTACCCCAACTGCAACCGCGTCGGCACTCCTCATAACCCGCCTGGTCTGTTGTGTGTGATGGTGGTGTGTGTCGCCCTTAGCCCGAAACATCGTCAATCACTATCAGCTTTCCACGACCCCGCGACATACAGACGGCCCTGACGCATATAGCCTAAATTGCTATCGTCTCAACCTCCATTTCGGATGAATCAACGCAACTATCTTGTCCCTACTTACTGAATTCGTGTAGTAACATGTGTGTGAATGTCGTGTACTAAATATATATTATAATATATCTATATATATATATATATATTATATATATATAATATATATGCATGTATGTAAAATAAATATATATGTATACGTATATTTACGTATATATAAATTTCATATTTACACATGTTTAGTATTAAAGAGAGGGAAAATAATACTCTCTCTCTCTCTCTCGCTCTCTCTCTCTCTTCTCTCTCCTCTTCTCTCTCTCTCTCTCTCTCTCTCTCTCTCCTCTCTCTCTTCTCTCTCTCTCTCTCTCTCTCTCTCTTCCCTTACACAAATATATGTGTTCTCTCATTCTCTCTCTCTAAAAAAAAAGAAAAAAAAAAAAACGTATAGAATACGAGTCGGAGGCATAATACCCAATGTTATTCTAAAAGGGAAATTGGATAGCCTGTGGAACATCCAAACGCTTTATTCCTTTAGTGAGGAAACATAGGCATTTGCAGGGTTTTTTGAGCCGGGGAAATAATAGTCCCGCGCACACAGAGAGACACTCACTAAATTATGTCTATTAAGGAATCCATTCCGGGCTCCTTTGACACTTAAATGTGTTTTGTCTCGCTGTAGAGCAGGGCCTTCATCAGTGGGAACATGAGAGACGTTAACTCATTTTCTTTTATTTTCCCTTTTTTTATGTTTGCTTTTGTTAATCCTAACTAGTTTCATTAATGCTGATGATGCTCTTATTCTTTGTCATATACACGTAGGTTCAAAGGCATAGAAGCACGAGGTGTGCTTGTTCATCGTTTGTGAATAGGTTTGGGAAAAGGCTGATGATAAATAGCATTCGGTACAATCGTGTGTAGGAAAGATTTTCATTTTGATGTTTAAAGCTTAATTCAGAAAATCTGCTCTATGCCAGAACACGTTCTAGATCATTTTAAAATGGTCTTTACT
>NW_020869867.1:246635-256635 GCF_003789085.1 Penaeus vannamei
TTTATATATGCATATGTTGTATGTAATATGGCTATATTGTATATGTGATTATATATTATTTCTTAATCTATATATACATAATAATATTAATACGGATTAATATCTATACATAATTATAGCTTGAATATATAATGAGACTTCCCGGCCTAATGGACTTGAAAAATTCCTCCGGGAATGCATTTGGAATGGACCTTTGAGGGATTAAATCATTCCGAAACCATTCAAAAAATGCTGGGCGATATTATACGCAGAATCTAATTGGTTCTTGTGTATAAAGACCTTTTGGTGGAAAGAGATGGATAAAAAGAGAGTGAGAAAGGGAGGGAGAGAAGAGAGAGGGAGAGAGAGAGGAAGAAGGAGAGAGAGAGAGAGAGAGGAGGGAGAAGAATGAAAGAGAGATAGGGGCAAGATGAGAAAGAGGGAAAAAAAAGAAGAAAGGAAGAAAGAGAAATAGAAAGCAGTGGAGTGAGATTTCGGAAGAGAGCCATCTGGACGCGTCTCATTATTCGCACAATGAAAAAGGAAAAGAGACAAAACGAAAGCCAAATGATGCGCTTTTGTTTCATCCGCCGAAGGACTGCGGAGATATTTCGAAAAAAAATGAAATATAATTCTCCCACCGACGCATTCCAAACATTTTCTTTCTGTTCCTTTCCTCTCTCTCTCTCTCTCTCTCTCTCTCTCTCTCTCTCTCTTCTCTCTCTCTCTCTCTCTCTCTCTCTCAACTTCTCTCTCTCTCTCTCTCTTAAAAAAGCGTTGCATTAAGAGACACACAGCCCCCCCCCCCCCAAAAAAAAAAAATCGTTAGAGTGCGCCAGGCTGTGACGTCATAAAAGCTGTGAGAATTAGGATGACTTTTCACCCTCGCTTCGGAGAGTATGTTGACGCCCCTTCGTTTGGATCGTCAGCTGGACTGCGCCGCAAGTCACGCACGGATTGCGATGAGGATTTGCGTGTGGGTTGGCCATGGCTTAGCGACCAGCTGATTTGTATTTACTGGTGATGCGGATCAGCCCCCCGAATCTCCTTTATTTTTTTTTTTTTTTTTTGTCTCCATCTCTCTCTCTCTCTCTTTCTATCTGTCTATCTATCTGTCTGTCTGTCTGCCTGTCTCTGTCTATCTATAGATCAATCAATCAATCTAACTACTTCTTCCAGTGTGTTGTTTAATACAATGATAGCATTCTAGTCTAGCAATCTTGCTGACTTGTGTTCAAATCCCGCACTGCCAGTGGATTTAGAAGCAAAAATATAGAGACAGCTGTAATTTGACTGAGGTCAGAAGTACCTGTCACACCAGAAATATGAATAACCATTATAATAAATGGAATGAAGTGAATTACTTATTTATTCACTTCCTATCTTTGATTCAGTCTAGCCTTTCCTGTCTCTTTGTCACTATATACAGTTTTTTTTATTGTTTTTAAAGGTTTTAGCTCTCTGCATATACTCTATATATAAACTGTTTCCATTATTTCCGTGCATTTATTTTTGTTATTGTTGTTGTTATCACCATCATCCTCAGCAGCAGCATCAGGCCATATGAAGGCCCACAATAAAAAATAAAGAGAATTATAATTCCAAAGGTGTAAGTGCAGGTCAAAACACAGCTAAGAAAAGAAAGAGAAGAGAGAAAATTATCAGTTATTCACGTAGTAAAAAACAGATTAGCTGAACTCTTAACCTAACCAAGGGTCGTAGAAGTTACCATCTCTGCAGGCAATGTATTCCAAAGCCTACAAAATGGTAGTAAAAGGACATCTAGAGAACGAACGACTTTCATCCAATATAATTGAATCGAGAATCAAAGAACTAGTAAATCTTGGAGGTTGACAAATTCAGGAAAAAGCTTATAGAAGGATGTGAATCGGTTGTAATCTCGTTTAAGACTGAAAGAACCCCAATATTCCTAGGATGTCCAATTTTTTTATCAGACAGGAGAAATTTAATGAAATTGAAAGAATGATCAAACACTCTTGAGTATGACTCTGGGTATGATAACCATACAGGAGAACAACATATAGAATGAAGTAGAAACAAGAGTATCAAAGAGTAATATTGTCATCTTCATAAATCTTCTTGCACTTGCGAATGATGCCAGGTTTAGATGTGAACTGTAAAGGCCATATTCCTATTTTGTAATTCAAATGTAAGCTTTGAATCAAGGGTTGAACTTAAGAGCTTCAGGTTATCCACTAAATTGATTAAGATTCCATTAATCAACAGACTTGGATGCTGAGGAAACTGTGTTCTTGACCGACTCACAATAATTTTCTTGGACTTGCCACGATTTAATTCCATGCGCCATGATAGAATTATTACATTGAGGCCATGGATAAATCTACATTTATGATTGTAATAAGTTAGAAAGAAAGTATGAGAAATTTAAAAAAAAAACATTAAATGCAGAGTTGTGCCTTCATACAATAGGTAGGTGGTTGAATTCAGTAATGTTGGGCACAACTATGGCTACGTTTCAGAGGGTCCAGTTCAAGGATGCCGTAGGAAGCGAAACTTTTCATCCGCCTTTGCTACAACAGCAGGAATACCTAGAGTCCTTATAACGCGAACACTCATACGCTTATTGAGGACAGACAATAACCGGTGGTGCTCAAGCGAGAAGAATTAAAGCGGCATTTCCTCCACACCCTGGGTTCTCAAAGCCCAACAAAGCTGCTGGAGAGCAAAGTTTTGCTTTCATATACCACTCAGCTCGGTGTACAAGATGTAGGACGCATCATATCCTTGCGAAAGGGCCATGTTAATTCCCTCTTTATCGTTACAGTTTTAGTACGTGTAGTACCAAATACAATTTCTTTTGATTTTATTTAATTCTATTAATAAATTCAATTGTATTTACCAAAGAAAGTTCTTAACTAATGTATTCACAAGTCGCTTTCAAATTATTTTATTGTATTTGCATGTATGTATAATGTCGTGTCATTATAATTTTTTTTTGTACGTTAGTGTTTTATCACAATAAAAACGGGTAATCCGCAGCTGTGCTTTGGTTGCATAAACGCTCGTTCCAAATAAATAATCTGGAATAAACGATAGTGGTTCTAAAATGCTTTTAATCTTGTCAAACCAATTTCCAAATTTGAAATTCAAATACGTTTTGCATAAGAGTCGGGACTTTGATGTGTGTATGTGTGTGTGTGTGTGTGTGTTGTGTGTGTGTGTGGTGTGTGTGTGTGTGTGTGTATGTGTGGGGGTGTGTGTGTGTGTGTGTGTGTGTGTGTGTGTGTGTGTGTGTGTGTGTGTGTGTGTGTGTGTGTGTGTGTGCGTGTGCGGTGTTGGTGTGTGGTGTGTGCGTGTTGCGTGTGGCGTGTGTGTGTGTTGTAGTTGTCGTGTGTAGTGTGTGTGTGGTGTGTGTGTGTGTAGGTGGTGTGCATGTGTCAGCGTAAGTCCGTTGTTGTGTGTTACCGTGTGTGCGTGTGCGTGTGCGTGTGCGTGTTAGCGAATGTGATCACGTGTGTGTGTGTGTGGTGTGTGTGTCGTGTGTGCGTGTCAGTAAGCGCACAATTAAGACTTTATGCAAATGATTATTAAAAGATGTTACGCCTCGCTAAATAAACGTTGAATTATGCATTGCAATGTTAAGTTTATGTTTAAATTATGATATACTCAGCAAAATTTATACTTCCATCTTGAGCCACAGGTGAATTGTTAATGTGTTTATGATTTATTTGATTGTTGATGTTATTAATTGACTAATTAGTTATAGGAGTGACTTCAAAATTTTGAAACAATAAAAGCATGTTAATGATTTTGGTTACATTTTGTATATATTTATTAGGTATTATGTCAAAACAATATCTTGATGATTTCATTTGATAATTACGGTTTAGAAATGATTGAAAATAATTTTATATTTATTTTAATGAATTATTATAAGTTTTGTCAACATATTTTATCAATATGTAATGCATCTCACCGTAAAAATTTTATTATTTATCTTTTTTTTTCAGCATCATTATTGTTTTTTTCTTGTTTCTTGTGTGAATGCTAATTATTTATGATTATTTAATTCGACTAGATCTGTCTTGTCCTCATCAACTTTTGTCCGGTTTGCCTTTGCAGTTGCGTCAACCCTATTCATTTTTCTCGTCAGGCTGCGTTTGTCTCTCGACTTCCTTTGTTGTTCTCTTATCGTATCCATGCTGTCCGTGTCTGTCTCTCGTATAATATCTCACTCACACATTGTTCTTCTCTCTTTGGTCAAACTCACAGTTGGTACTTGTTGTAATTTTTTCGTTTGGTTATCTTCTCACATTTACACGATCCTTGTTGCCCCCCCGCTGCGCCCGCACACCCCTTCTCTGCTCTTCCTCCTCCTCTCATCACCTCACTCTGCTATTTCCTGACCCTCCCTCCGGCCTCTCTCTCTCATTCCTTCCTCTTCTCTCGCCTCTCTCTGCTCTGCTCTCTCTCTCTCTCTCCTCTCTCTCCTCTCTCTCCTCTCCTCTCTCTCTCCTCTCCACTCTCTCTCCTCTCTCTCTCCATCTTTCTCTCTCTCTCATCTCCGCCTCTGTTCCTCGTTCTCCCTCTCTCTCTTCTCTCTCTCTCTCTCTCGTCTCTCGTCTCTCTCTCTCGGTCTCATCTCTCTCTTCCTCTCCTCTTCCTCGTTCCTCTCTCTCTCTCTCCTGCGTCTCTCTCTATCTTTCTTCTCTCTTTTCCTCACATCTCATCTCTGCTCTCTCTCTCTCTCTCTCTCTCGTCTCCTCTCTCCTCTGCTTTCTTTCTATCTATTTTAATCTATCTATCTCTCCGTCCCCCCCTCTTCTCTTCTCTCTCCTCTAATCTCTCCGTATGCCCCCCGCCTCTCTCTCTCTCTCTCTCTCTCTCTCGTCTCCTCTCTCTTCTCTCTCTTCTCTCTCCGACGTCTCCCTGCTCTCTCCTCTCTCTCTCTCTCTTCGTCTCTTTCCTCTCTCCGGTCGTCTCTCCGCTCCTCTGTCCTCTTCTCTCTCTCTCTCTCCTCTTCTCTCTCTCTCCGCTTCCCTCTCTCTCTCCTCTCTCTCCCCTCTCTTCTCTCTCTCTCCTCTCTCTCCTCTCTCTCTCTCTCGCTCTCTCTCGTTCTATCCTCGTCTCTATCCATCTGTCTGTCGTCTCTTCCTCTATATATCTCACTTCTCTCCACACCTATCTCACTGCAATCAGGTCCGCACGTGGCAGTGCTCCTTTCTCCCACTCTTCAAACATCCTCTCTCTCTCACATCATGTTTAGTTTTTTTAAGCATTAAGATAGGTGCAACAAACACTCTTTTGGGCGCCCCGACCCCCCGCCGTTGGCGGGCGCCGCGGTGCCCCCTTCTCTGCCTCTTCCTCTCCTCTCTCATCACTCTCTATTCCTGCCTCCTTTTGGGGGTTGTCACGCTGATTACGTCTGCTCTTTTTAATCTATCTTTCTTCCTACTCTCTCCTCACTACAATCTCTTATCATAAAATCGTCTCTTCTCTCTCTCTCTCTCTCTCGTCTCTCTCTCTCTCTCTCCTCTCTCGTCTCTGGCTCTTATCTTACATCTCTTCCTCATCTATCTTATCTATCTATTTATACTATCATCTTCTCCTCTCCGCCCAGCCCACCCCCTCTCTCAGTCTCTCTTCTCGTCTATCTTCTCCTTCCGTTCCCCCCCGTACTGTCTGCTTCTCTCTCTCTCTCTCTCTCCTCTCTCTCTCTCTCCTCTCATCTTCTCTGCTCTCACTCTTCTCTCTGTCTCTCTCGCACCGCTCATCTTCTGCTCCCTCTCTCTCCGCTCTGGTCCTCTTAGCTCTCTCTCTCTCTCTCTCTCAGCTCTCTCCTCTCTCCTCCTCTCATCTCTCTCTCGTCTCTCTCTCTCTCTCTCTCTCATCTCTCTCTCTCTCTCTCCTCTCTCTTTTTTTTTTTTTTTTTTTTTTTTTTTTTTTTTTTTTTTTTTTTATTATACCTTTATTTAGCAATACAATTACGTGCCGGATAATGAGCAAGTTCGAACTGCTTCTTCCTCATAGTTTATTGCTAAAATTTACATTTTAAAGTAAATTAATCTAAAAGCCAACCAGTGGTAAAACACAATAAATATACAAGAAAATATATATGTAACCTAAATAACTAAAAACTAAGTTTTAAAAAGTAATATGCAACTATGAACATACTTGAATAAAATTGCATTTACAGAGAGTTTTTAAAACTTTGAATAACTATGTACAGCAAGTCCAGAAACACAAATTAGAATGGCAAGTGTTCCCACCACATCCTAGTGTATTTAGGGAATAAATTGTCTCTGGTAGTGCCATGTCCATGCAGCGTGCGTGCGCTCCAGTGCTTGCGCGGCACTCCTCTCCACGGTTCCTGGTGGTACGTGTCATCCGACGAACTGGCTGCCGCAGCGGCTGCCAGGTGTGGCACTTGCTCCGTTTGGATTTTTGAACATGAACGGTGAGACCCGCCACATCCCTCCGGTGGCTGAAGATTCTGAGGTTGACTTGAGTTCCTTGGATTCTTACCACTGGAGATTATGCTGGAGGCTCTGGCTTTGGACTCTATCGCGGCGATCGAGATGCTTCTTGGCAGCCCCGTCCCCACGTCAGAGGAGCATCATTCCATTACAAGAGCGGATCTGGCTTTGTAGAGGACTTCTCTTCCTTTTGGCATCCTAGAAGCCATGAGATCCGTCTCGCAAGGATGCAATTTTTTTCTTGATGCTTTCCTAACGATGTTACTCATTGGTTGTGTCTTGAAAGTGAGTTTTTTTCATCGTAAGGAAACACCAAGTATTTCCTATTTCATCTTGGGGTTGCAGTGCTTTTACGCATCGAAGTGAGAGTTGATGGTTGGGAGAGTTTCTGGTAATGAACGCATAAGGTGAGTCTTCATTTGGAGCAAATTTCAGCGCTGGCCATCTATTACCCGCCAGTTAGGACTTTTGAAGTATATTGTTTTAAGCGTGTTGCTGTCACTGCGCTCATCCTGGGTAATTGTATGTAACTGACGAGTGTTCTATCGTCCGCAAATGCTTGCGCAACAGAACCAGATGTAACAAATCATTTATGAATAGTTCCACAAGAGAGGCCCTAGACAGCTTCCCTGCGGCACGCCTGCCCTTATTGGCGTACTGTGATTATTTATTTCCATTCAGCTACAAGCACTTTAGGTGTCTGTTGTAAAATAATCAGTAAGACAAAATGAGCAAGTGCACCATCCACGCCAACTCCACGTAGTTTTTCAACCAGGGCGCCATGTCACACCGATCGAAGGCTCCTCGATTATCAAGAGGCTACGCACAGCAAGTGCTCTGCCAAACGGTAGGCCGCTACTCCCCCCAGGGGCCCCCAAAAGAAAGGAAATGATAACAGATGGAGATCCAGGCAGCTGAGTGTTTTTTCTTGATCCATCAACTGTCGGGACTACATCAGGTTATGCTTATTAGATGCCTCTGTTAGTCGTTCACACATTATCTTTCAAGAATCTGTTGACAGCAGAGAGCAGTGCAACAGGTCCGATAATTCTGACTTCTGATTTTATTTCCTTTCTTGTGGATTGGAACAACATGACTTAGTTTTCCATTTTCGATGGCCATTTCCTTGCTGTAACATTATGAACAGTAGAGCACTGGGTTTGAAAACTTTCTTTAGAGCATATCTTAGTAGGCGTGGGCTTATTTCATCTGTAGTACCTACGTGCTTTGACCTCATTGAGGTGCCTTCAGGATTCCTTTCTACTTCGGCCACCTTTGTTGTGTCATTTTGGTCAATTTCTCCCGGAGTTCATTACTGGGCTGCATTGGGGGCTGGTCTGTAGTTCGACCACGGTCATCTTTCTGGGCAAAGTTGGTGTGCCAGTAACCGGTGCTGCCTTTATGGCTGAGAAGTGAGTGCCATAGTGCCATCTGTGTGGTTATAGGTGGGATAGTTCCTTCTCATAGTTTCGCTTGCTTTCTTGACTAGAGTCCCATGTTTGCTTCCAACTTGACCAGTTTTTTAGCTTATTTTTGGTGTCTTTTTCCCACTGCCGTATAGCCCACTTTTTGGGTGGCTACCATATGAGCTGCAGCCTGTCTATGGAGTGCCTTGTTGTAATCAGTAGGGTTGCATTTGAAGTTTATCCAAGCCTTGTACTTCTCATCAGATGCCATTCGGCATTCCCGGTCCAAAACGCATGGTTGGTCTGATGGTCTTTGAATGTGAACAGCATGGGGACCCACTGTTTGATATCATGTAGGGTCGACGTTAAACTGCTCTACTTGCTGATTGATATCGCCTTTAAGAATGTCTTTTCCATGATATGTGTGTCACCACTTTTCTGATTTGTCTCCAGTCGGGCATATATTCCCACTTCCAGAGAGTGCGGCTGTAGTTTTCCTCATGGAGATGTGTGAATGTAATCGTTGTGAGGACAGCAATGTGGTCGGATGTGCCCACGAAACCCAGTGGAGAGCACCTGACTGTATCTTCAGGAAAGTTTGGTCACAACCGGATCAAGTTATGAACCTGAGCTGTGTGTTGCAAAGTTTGACATGGTTTGTTAAGATCATACAGTGCCAACATACTATCAAAGTTAGCTTGAATGGTATTGCTGATTGAGATCACCAACTATTATTAGGTTTCACACTGACTGTATGATAGCATATTATCAAGGTGGTTTATTAGAAATTCAGTAATTATTGGTTCCCTGGGAAGGGGGTCTGTAACACCCACAGCACAATGTACTCTTGCCTTTTCCATCTATTATTTTCCACAGTATAAGTTTCCAAGTTTTCTTGAACTGGGTAGTCAATTAACCTGGATTGGGTACTGTGTTTCTGTGGCATAGAGCTTCCCACCTCCCTGATTGTATTTCGATCCTTCCTTATCCAAGGTGAATAGCCAGGAATCTTGCATAGTTACAGATACTTTGTCATCTAGAAAGGTTTTCACATACGAAGATTATGTCTGGCTTTGTTTTTTTACTATAAGGCGCATGTGTTAATTCCCACATTAGTATGGAAACCTCTGATGTTTGCCGACGCTATTCTTCATTTGTCTTTTTAGGAAAGGATCTGTGGTTGCATCAGGATTTGATGCGTTTGGTGGACAAACAGATAGTTGTATAGGGCATTGGAATAGGGACGGATATAAAACTGATTTGGCAGAGTAGGAATTATGGCTGTGTGTTGCGGTATTAAGAATTGCTGTTTTGCAATATTTGGTTGGTGCCACTGAGCACGTTGTGCAGGCTGTGTAGCTCTCCTGGGTGGTCACTTCACAGCTTGGATCAGTTCCTGCTGTCTCTGGTCCCTGCTAGACGATGTCTGCAACTTTGGTGCCGTGTGGTATCGGCCCTTGCAGTACTCACACACTTTGTGTCTGGGACAGTCGTTTCCAGGAGTGCCCTTGGCGGGTGGCACGCAGCGCACCTGGTGGCTGTCACTAAAGTTTCCTTTGTGAGGGTTATTGTGGAATGATCTTCCTTTTTTGCTTCTGGCCCCTTGCTGGCCCCCCTCTTGATTTCCCTACTTGAAGATGGCGTCCAAAGGGTTGATGCCTGTGCTCCTGCCTTTGCTTGTGCTGACCTTGGTGGGCTGGCTGTTTTCCAAGTTTTTGCTGGGCTTTGTTGGCTGCGTGTTTTGGTTTGCTCTTTTTGTTTTTTGGTCTGCCCACCAAATATAGGTTTCAATCACTTCCCTGGTTGTTTTTCCCACTCATCATCTATATTTGTTGGGAGCGAAGCCAGTGCAGGCGATTGAGCGCGCTGATGCAGCTCCTCGGTGTTGGCTTGTGTGGCCACCAAAGTATCGATGACTTCCAGCACCTCTACTATGACACTCCTTCTTTCTGGCAGACCAGTGACTATGTTTTTGAACGTGTTTAACTGGCTCTTCGCCGTTGCCAGGTCTCTGCGGAGGTTCCTGACCAGATCTGCAAGGACGTTCTTTTGGCAAGTCCTCTAGACGTTCCTCATCATTGGGAGGTTTTCAGGGGTAGGTGGGGCAACCCCGTCTCCCTCGGCAAAAAAACTTATACATCTGTGATCCCCCGAAGT
>NW_020869867.1:271635-274135 GCF_003789085.1 Penaeus vannamei
ATATAATGATGATGATGATGATGATGATAATGATAGTCATAATGATAAGGATCATGATAATGATCATGATAAAAATAGTAATGATAATAATAATGATAATATTGATAATAATGACAGTATTAATAATGATAACAATGATAATGATATTGACGATAACCACAATATCAGTGATAATAATATAATGTTGATTATAATGGTTCTGATAACAATTATTAACGATAGGAAATAATTATAAAATATTAATATATGATTATGATAATTATTATCATTAGGATAATACCTATAATGATAATGATAATACTACTACTACAGTTAATGATAAAACATAATAATAATCGTTAAGGTTATAATCATAATGATTTATGAAAACAGTAATAAAGCAAATATTTGATAATCTTTGCACAGATAACAATGCAAATGCTGCTATTAGGATGATAATAACAATGATAATAAAAGGAATAATAACAGCAACTTTAATTAAAAGTGCTAATAATCAGGATAAAGATGATGAAAATGACAGTGATATGTAATAATGATAATGCTAGTAATGATAATAATAATAATAATAATAATGATAAAAGTAATAAGAATAATAATGATGATTATCATGATGGTGGTAATAATGATGATAATGATAAGGATAATAATGATAATAATAATAATAATAATAATAATGATAATAATAGAAATAGCAATAATGATAAAGAAAATGATAATAATGTTGATATTAATAACGATAATAAAAACACTACTAATGGTAATAATTAGAATAGTAACAAAGCAACAACAATGATAATAATAATGAAATTAATAATAACAATAATACTAATGATAAAAAAGTAATTATGATAGTAACAATGATAAGGATGATTACTATAGTAATAATTATAACTATAATAATAATGATAATAATAATAACTGTAAAAGTAAAGACCATAACACTAATGGTAGTAACGGTACAACAGTAATTATGATAATAATAATGATGATAATAAAAGAATAAGATCAAAATAATTATCCTGAGAATCGTAGTTATGATGATAATCAACATGATACACAGATTAGAAATAAAACATATCTTTAAAAATATATATCATGAAAGCTATGATGATAATCACTATATTAAAAAAAAATCCTGAGAATCGTTATGATAATCAACATGATACAGAGATTGAAATAAAAATCCTTAAAAAAAAATCATCCTGAGAATCGTAGCTATGATGATAATCAACATGATACAGTGATAGGAAATAAAAATCTATCTCCCCCCCCCCCTCAGCACTGGACTGCGGTCGCCATCTCGTCAAACCTGGAACTTCTGTGACGTTCAAATCCAAAAGTTATCCGGACGGTTATCAGAAGGGGAAGTGCACGTGGTCATTCCGGGTGAGAAAATGTACATTGGTGTCTATATATATAAATATATACATACATACATATATATATATATATATATATATATATATATATATATATATATATATACATATATACACACACACACACACACACACACACACACACACACACACACACACACACACACACACACACACACACACACACACACACACACACACACACACATACACATATATATATATATATATATATATATATATATATATATAATATATATATATATTATATATATATATATATATATATATATATATATATATATATATATATATATATATGAATTCTTAGTTCTATTATTTTGATCTTCAATCTTATCTGCCAAGGCCATAATGCCAAAATATTCGCAAAACACCTAGAGATTCGCCTTTATCTCCTTTCGTGAAAATCACAATCAGTTAATCATAAAGGCGCCATCTAGTGATCTGTATTTTGAATAAAATTCTCTGTATATGAAGGGGTCCATAACTCATTTGTTATTGGTTCATTATTCATTGGTTTATTATCACTATTATTTTCATTTATCATTATCATTATTATCATTATCATTATTATAATTTATTATTACCATTATTATCATTATCATATCATATTATCATTTATCATTATCATTATTATAATTTATTATTACCATTATTATCATTTATCATTATCATTTATCATTATCATTATTATCATTTATTATTATCATTATTATCATTTATCATTATCATTATTATCATTTATCATTATCATTATTATCATTTATCATTATCAGTATTTCATCATTATCATCATTATCATTATTATCATTATTTATCATCATTATTCATCGGTTCATTATTCATTATCGGTAAAATATCGGTCCACAATTCAGTTGTTCTCCTCCGTTCCCGGCAGACCAAGAAGGGCGCCGCTCTGGCCATGCGCTGCAGCGACTTCATGCTCGAGGAAACGCCAAAGTGCAAGAAAGATTTCATGCAGATTAACGACTATTCCGGAGAGAAGAAGAAGTACGTGCTGGAGATAGATTGACTGATGGCATGGCCCGTAAATACACATGAACACACACGCACACGGAAACGCACATGCCAAAAGATGC
>NW_020869867.1:284135-286635 GCF_003789085.1 Penaeus vannamei
GACATATAGATAGAGATAGACAGATAGATCGAGATAGATAGAGATAGACAGACAGATAGAGATAGAGAGAGAGAGGCAGATAGATAGAGATAGACAGATAGATAGAGATAGATAGATAGAGACAGAGATAGATATAGATAGATAGAGACAGACAGATAGAGATAGATAGAGATAGACAGATAGATAGAGATAGATAGAGAGAGAGACAGATAGATAGAGATAGACAGATAGATAGAGATAGATAGAGATAGACAGATAGATAGATAGACAGATAGATAGATAGACAGATAGAGATAGAGAGCAGATAGATAGAGATAGATAGATAGAGACAGATAGATAGAGAGACAGAGATAGATAGAGAGAGACAGATAAATAGAGATAGACAGATAGATAATAGATAGAGAGAGAGACAGATAGATAGAGATAAGCAGATAGATAGAGATAGATAGAGATAGACAGATAGATAGAGATAGATAGAGATAGACAGATAGATAGAGATAGAGACAGATAGATAGAGATAGATAGAGACAGATAGATAGAGATAGACAGATAGATAGAGACAGACAGATAGAGAGACAGACAGACGGACCTCCGCCACCACCACGCTGCCTCCTTCCAGGTCGTGATCCACCCGCGGTACGACGGCAACACCTTGGAGAACGACATCGCCCTGCTGAAGCTTTCGTCCAAGATCACGTGGCCTTCGGACAACACCGTCGCCCCCGTCTGCCTGCCTTCCGCCGGCGAGTCCTACGGCGACGTCAGAGCCACCGTGACGGGTTGGGGCGCCCAGTCCGAGAGTGAGTTGGTGGTGGGAGTCCGAAGAGTGAGTTTTGTTGTGGTTGGTTGAGTTTCCCGGTTTTTTTTTTTTTTTTTTTTCCAGCGGGGGGGGGGGGTATATGAGAGCTGGTTCAAGTGTTCGGCTAGGGGTCGTTTGTGGTGGTGGTTCTTGTGTTTGGAGTGGAAGGGGGGTTAGTGGGAGGGAGGGTGGAGGAGGGGAGGGGGAGGAGGGGAGGGGAAGGGGGGGGTGGAGGGGAGGGGAGGGGTAGGAGGGATGGAGGGGGAGGGGGTGGAGGGGGTGGGGGAGGGATGGGTGTGGGGTGGGAGGAGGGGGTGCGGTGGGTGGGGTGGGGTGGAGGGGAGGGGAGGGGTGGGGGTATTTTAGCTCTGGGGAGAATGCATAAGATTTTTTTTTTTTTTCTTGAGAGGAAAATTTGTGAAATGGGTTATTTTCATGGAGAAAATTGTGTGTAATTATCACAATCATCCATATTTCATGTGGAATCGGGTGGGAACTTTATTATCTTATAAGATAAAAAGAATACTGATATTCTTCAATAATTCATCATATTTAAAGCTATTTCTTATAAATTCTGTTCAATATTCCATTTATTATCAAATTATGTTGATATATCGGTATGCTCTTTAACTTTTGTATATTTATAATATGTGTGTGGTTGAATCGTAGCAGTGGGGTTCGCGTTCTTTCTGTCTGACCATGTCGTTATCTTCTCCTCGTCTCGATGGTATTATATGCAATAATTTAATTGTTATAATCTAATACAATAACACATAACAGCGATATTAAAAATGAAATTCACAAAGAGCCATAATCATCACTCATACCTCTCAATTTATTATCGTTACCTAATCTGTCTCTAGACTCCCACACCACTGTCACACATACACATAATCTTCATAAGTATCATACACCACTCTCCCCAATTTATTATCCAGTTTATATACACACTGCACACATTCACATACTGACAAATTCATATAAACAACCCGCAAACCCCCATCTATTTCATCGTTTATAACACCACACACAACCACCAAAATTCATATACACATCATATATCTCTCTTCATTATTATTCTCGTTATAACACACACACACACACAAATTTCATATACAACTCGCCGTTTCCGCAGGTGGACGTTATTTGCCACAACTCTACGAAGTGACAGTGACAACCTTGACAAACGCTGCATGCAACTCTCTCTATGACGGCGGAATCCTGGATGGCATGATCTGCGCCGGCGATGAGGGGAAGGACTCGTGCCAGGTGGGGAGTCAAGGAAATAATGTGTGTTTGCGCGTTTCTACTTTATTATTGTTATTTTTATTATCAATATTGTTATTTTTATTATTATTATTATTATCATTTTTGTTGTTGTTGTAGTTATTATTTTTGTTGTTATTATTATTATTGTTATTATTATTTTTGTTATTATTATTGTTGTTATTATTATCATTATTAATATTATTATCATAACTGACATTATTACTATTATCATTATTCTATCATTATTGTCATTGTTATTAGTTTTCATTGTTGTTGTCATTATTATTATCATATAATCATTATTGTCGAGTTTATTTTCAGTTTATTTTTTGTCTTTATGTTTTCTCGTTATCATCATTGTCATCATTATTGCTATAATGTTAATACTACTACACCTACTAAGCACTTTTCGTTTACATGTATTCTCTCTCT
>NW_020869867.1:320516-323545 GCF_003789085.1 Penaeus vannamei
CTCGCTCTCCTTCTCTCTTTCTCTCGCTTTTCCCATTCTCTCTTTCCCTCGCTTCCATCTCACTTCTCTCGCGTCCATTCTCTCTTCTCTCGCTTCCATTCTCTCCTTTCTCTCGCTTTCCATTCCCTCTTCCCTCTCGCATTTCCATTCCTCTTTCTCTCGCTCTCCATTCTCTCTTTCTCTCGCTTTCGAGTTCACTCTTTCCCTCGCTTTCCAAGTCTTCTCTTTCTCTCGCTTCCATTCTCTCTTTCTCTCGCTTCCATTTCTCTCCTTTCTCTCGCCTGTCCAATTCTCTCTTTCTCTCGACTTCCATTCTCTCTTTCTCTCGCTTCCATTCTCTCTTTCTCTCGCTTTCCATCTCTCCTTTCTCTCGCTTTCCATTCTCTCTTTCTCTCGGCTATTCCATCTCTCTTTTCTCTCGCTTTCCATTCTCTCCTTTCTCTCGCTTCCTTCTCTCTTCCCTCGCTTCCATTCTCTCTTTCTCTCGCTTCCCATTCTCTCTTCTCTCGCTTCCATTCTCTCTTTCCCTCGCTTCCATTCTCTCTTTCCCTCGCTAGTCCATTCTCTCTTTCTCTGCTTCCAGGTCTCTTTTTCTCTCGCTTCCATTATCTCTTTCTCTCGCTATCCAATTCTCTCTTTCTCTCGCTTCCATTCTCTCTTTCTCTCGCTTCCATTCTCTCTTTTCTTCGCTTCCATTCTCTCTTTCTCTCGCTTCCATTCTCCCTTTCTCTCGCTTCCATTTCTCTCTTTATCTCGCTTTCCATCCTCTTATCTCGCTTCCATTCCTCTCTTCTCTCGCCTTCCAGTTCTCTCTTTCTCGTCGCCTTCCATCTCTCTTCTCTCGCTTTCCAATTCTCCTTTTCTCTCGCTGTTCCATTCTCTCTTTCTCTCGCTTCCATTTCTCTCTTCTCTCCTTTCCATTCTCTCTTTCCCTCGCTCCATATCTCCTTTTCCCTCGCTTCCATTCTCTCTTTCTCTCGCTTCCATTCTCTCTTTCCTCTCGCTTCCATTCTCTCTTTCTCTCGCTTCCATTCTCTCTTTCTCTCGCTCCATTCTCTCTTTCTCTTCGCTTTCCATTCTCTCTTTCCCTCGCTTCCATTCTTTCTCTTTCTCCGCTTCATTCTCTCTTTCTCTCCGCTTCCCATTCTCTCTTCTCTCGCTTCCATTCTCTCTTTTCCCTCGCTTCCTTCTCCTCTTTCTCTCGCCTTCCATTCCTCTCTTTCTCTCGCTTCCATTCTCTCTTTCCCTCGCTTCCATTCGCTCTTTCCCTCGCTCCATTTCTCTCTTCCTTCTCGCTGTCCATTTCTCTTCTTTCTCTCGCTTCCATTCTCCTCTTTCTCTCGCTCCATTTCATCTCTTTCTCTCGCTCTTCCATTCTCTTTTCTCTCGGCATTCCATTCTCTCTTTCTCTCGCTTCCATTCTCTCTTTCTCTCGCTTCCATTCTCTCTTTCTCTCGCTTCCATTCTCTCTTTCCCTCGCTTCCATTCTCTCTTTCTCTCGCTTCCATTCTCTCTTTCTCTCGCTTCCATTCTCTCTTTTGTCTCTCGCTTCATTCTCTCCTTTCTCTCGCTTCCATTCTCTCTTTCTCTCGCTTCCATTCTCTCTTCTCCCTCGCTTCCATTCTCTCTTCTCTCTCGCTGTCTCCATTCTCTCTTTCTCTCGCTTCCAGTCTCTCTTTCTCTAGCTTCCATTCTCTCTTCCCTCTCTTCCATTTTCTCTTTCTCTCGCTTCCATTTCTCTCTTTCTCTGCTATCCATTCTCTCTTTCTCTCGCTTCCATTCTTCTCTTTCCCTCGCTTCCATTCGCTCTTTCTTCTCGCTGTCATCTTCTTTCTCTCGCTTCCATTCTCTCTTTCTCTCGCTTCCATTCAGTCTCTGTTCTCTCGCTTCCAATTCTCTCATTTCTCTCGGCTTCCGATCTTTCTTTTCTCTCGCCTTCCATTCCTCTCTTTCCCTCCTTCCATTCTCTCTTTTCTCTCGCTTCCATTCTCTCTTTCCCTCGCTTCCATTCTCTCTTTCTCTCGCTTCCATTCTCTTCTTTTCACCTCGCTTCCATTCTCTCTTTACTCTCGCTCCATTCTCTCTGTTCTCTCGCTTCCATTCTTCTCTTCCCTCGCTATCCTTCTCTCTTTCCCTCGCTTCCATCTCTCTTCCTCTCGCTTCACCATTCCTCTTTCTCTCGCTGTCCATTCTCTCTTTCTCTCGCTTCCATTCTCTCTTTCTCTACGCCTATCCATTCTTCTCTTTCTCTCGTTTCCATTCATCTCTTCTCTCGCTTCCATTCTCTCTTTCTCGCGCTTCCATTCTCGCTTTCCCTCGCTTCCATTCTCTCATTCCTCGCTTTCCATTCTCTCTTCTCTCGCTTCCATTCTCTCTTATCTCTCGCTTCCATTTGCTCTCTTTCTCTCCGCTGATCCATTCTCTCTTTCTTCTCGCTTCCATTCTCTCTTTCTCTCGCTTCCATTCTCTCTTTCTCTCGCTTCCCATTCTCTCTTCTCTCGCTTCGTCCATTACTCTCTTTCTCTCGCTTTCCAATTCTCCTCTTCCTCCGCTTCCATTCTCCTTTTCTCCGCTTCCATTCTCTCCTTTCTCTCGCTTCCATCCTCCCCCTCCCTCCCCCCCCCCTCCCCCTGCCCCCTCGCTAATGACTCGAACAACAAGCGCCAATTAGACCGAGGGCCGCGGGAACACCTGTAAGGAGGCCGACTCTCGAATCCCGTTTACGAAACGATTTTAGTTTCAATCGAGAAATAATGTGTGTATTTCCTAAAATGTGTAATTTCTATGAGTTGAGTAATAAGAAATGTTTTTTTTTTTTTTTTTTTTTTTTTTTTATTATAAGATTTACCATATTACTATTTTCCCTTACATATTACTATATATTACTATTATTATCTACATATATCATAAGAATGACATATTTACTATTCGTCACCAACAATAGCAGCCAGAATAATAAAAAAACATCGACAAAAGCTATGATCATAAAGGTTTATAGAAGTATAAATTACATTTATACATATTATATA
>NW_020869867.1:334738-337238 GCF_003789085.1 Penaeus vannamei
TCCGTGATAATAGACTAAATGACCTGTCACTCTGCAACCCGGAGGATTGATTAGTTGGATAACTATACAGATGAGGACGAATCGTCACGTTCAGGCGGATTGACCCGACTCCTTACGGGCCTCGAAGGAGTTAATCGGGGCGGATCGGGTGGACGATACTGTACAGGTAGCACCATTCAGGGCGCAGCGCGTGCCCAAGGGTAGCCGCACAGTTCGGACCATGGCGGACCGCTTTGTGGAGGGGGCAAACCTGGCATCTTTGCTGTATCTAGTAGTGTTCCATGCTCCTCTAGACGCCTATTCGTCCGGGATTCGATCGCACACCAAACCGACCTGAGTGGACATCTCCCTGCGGAACTTTGATGGCCTTGTCAGGCTACTCTGCCGGGACATGGGACGTAAATTGTACACTAGGTTCAGCTTGGCGTCCTACTCTCCGCCCGAGGATCTCAGGTAGTTCCTCTTCGAGGATCCGGTGGGGTACGAGGACCATATCCTTCCTCACGGAGGGTGTGATGACCAGCTGTTTAATGTATGTCTCTTGTCGGGAAGAGCAGACTCAACAGCTTCAGCCACAGCAGGTAACCGGCGGCTCTGGACAAGGCCATCAATTGTTCTTCATGGGTGGGCGAACGAGTCGTAAGAATAACTCCGGTGGTCGCGGAAAAGAAAGAGGGTCGCCCTCTAGGTACAGCTCGCTGGTCGGGGACGTGTGTCGCTTGGGAAGAGCTGCTGATGGGTCTGATTCTAATATGCCGATTAACTCGCCGTAAGTGGGATCCTGACGTTGACGAGACTTAACGTCCTCCCTATCCAGTACGTCCAGGTGGAGGGTAGGCACTCGAGATAGTGAATCCGCGACCTTATTAGAAGCCCCGGGGTATAACGAATGACTGGATTGAACTCCAGCAATGTGTCGATCCAGCGTGCCTGGCGTCCGCTCGGGGACTTTGAATCGGAGAGTAAGTAACAGAGTGGGCGGTGGTCTGTCAGGACTTCAATGTCGTAACCTAAGATGATCTCTCGGAAGTGTCTGAGCGACCACACCACTGCTAATGCCTCCAGGTCGGTGACGCTGTAGCGGGTCTCAGCGGCGTTAAGCTTTCTGCTCGCGTAAGCGATAGGTCGAAGTCGTCCGTCTATCCTTTGCATCAGGGCTGCTCCGAGGCCAGTGCATGATGCGTCTGTGGCGAGTGTAAAGGGTAGCTGGAAGTCCGGGAAAATAAGGACTGGTGAGCGCGTTAGGAGGGACTTTAGCGTATCGAATGACTGTTGGTGTTCGGCTGTCCAGGCGAAGGAGGCGTCCTTTGTTAGTAGTCTTGAGAGGGGGTCAGCAATCTTGGCGAACCCCTTGATGAATGGGCGGTAGAAACCCGCCAAGCCCAAAAACGACTTGACGTGCTTCACCTCCCTCGGTGTTGGGAAGCGAAGTATGTCCTCTATCTTGGCTGAGTTTGGGGAGATGCCGTTGGAGTCCACTGTGTGACCTAGGTAATTGATTTTCTTCTGGAAGAATGTGCATTTCTTGGGGTTTATTGTAAGGCCCGCGTCCGTCAGTCGTTGGAAAATCTTGCGCAGCTTGGATTCATGTTCCTGTGTGTTTTTAGATACTACGAGGAGGTCATCAAGGTAAAGGAACACGGTGTTCCCTATCAAGCCGGCCATGATAATGGACATAAGACGGGAGAAGGTTATTGGTGAATTTCTGAGACCGAAAGGCATCGACTTGAACTGGAAGTGGCCCTGTGGTGTGGAGAATGCCGTAAGTGGACGCGAGTCCTTGTCCATTTGCACCTGGAAGAATCCGGACTGCAGGTCCAGGGTCGAGAATACTGCGTGACCTTTGCCTACGTCCTGTAACAGTGAGCGTAATGATGGGATGGGGAATCGGTCCGGGATAGTTAGGGCGTTGAGCTTGCGGTAGTCTATGACGGGGCGGAGTGATCCGTCTTTCTTTGGCACCAGGATCATGGGTGCGCTCCAGGGTGAGGTGCTTGGCTCTATATGGTCGTCTTCTAGGAGTTTGTTAATCTGATCCTCGAAAGCCTCGTCGGCTGTGCGGGACGCGGTATGCAGGTATATAGACGGGCTTTGCGTCTTGTTGCAAGTGGATGCTGT
Source organism: Penaeus vannamei (assembly GCF_003789085.1). Classification (NCBI taxonomy): domain Eukaryota; kingdom Metazoa; phylum Arthropoda; class Malacostraca; order Decapoda; family Penaeidae; genus Penaeus; species Penaeus vannamei. The sequence goes on from NW_020869867.1 coordinate 336,857, forward strand.
GCTCTAATATGTTTGTACGGCCGATGGGGCGCTCTGTGGATGGCAGGATTAGCGGGAATTCCTTGAAAAGTCCCCCAAGTATTGCTGGTCCTTCAGCGAAGTCGACGGCTGTGACGTCGGGTACGTGCGCTGTGCTCGGGGCTGAGGCGTCAGGTGACCTTGGCACGGTAACGGGTGAGGTGGAGGTGTGGAAAGTGGGGGCTGCAGTGTCCATCATCCTAATAGGGAGGGGCGTGACCTCGCAGTCGAGCACCCTTGTTGAATGTTCGAGGCGGATTGGGGAGTCCAGTGTGTTAATGAGGCGCAGGGAGAACTGTCCGTCCGGTGCGTCGTAAACGGCCGGCAGGGCGAGCAATCCGTGCACGCGTATCCCCTCCGGCAG
>NW_020869867.1:349738-352238 GCF_003789085.1 Penaeus vannamei
ATCTATGCTTATATTATATATGATTAGTATGAATATAGTATATATATATCTATAATAATATATATATGAAATGATATATTATGAAGTGTTGTGTGTGATTGTGTGATATACTATATAGTGAGTATTATATTTACTTATATACTTACGGGTTAAATTAATATATAGATATATATACTATTATCAGGTATAGTATATGATATACATTAAACATCGACATATATTTTGTAATATATATATTCATATATATATATAGGATATTATATATATATATTATATACTTATATATATTAGTATTGATAGAATATATAATGCACATATGTATATATATGTGATGATATAATACTATATTATATAATATAGTATAGTACGTATATATATTATACATTGAAGTCAGATACACACATATATTATAACACATATATATGTATATATAGCTATACATAATATATATTACTATTATATTATAGTTTAAATATATAGTATATATATATATTTATATACCAGATATAGATGTATACTATATATAAAATGTACTTAAATAGTAATATAGTAGAAATCTGTAGTAGTACTTATATATAGTGTTGTGTGTGTGTGTGTGTTGGTGTGTGTGTGGTGATGTTGTGTGTAATATATAATATAATAATATAGGTCGAGATAATATATAGTATTACATATATAAGGCGTATATAATAGTAGTATACTATATATATATATTATATTATAGGTTATTATTAAGCGTTAAACGTTAGTAATTTTAATAAGCAATAATATGTATAGCAATATCTATCACTATAGTATATATGATATAGTATATTATATATATATATATTAGATATCACACATATAATAATGTATATACATATACTATTATATATGACTATACTATACTTATAAGTATTCATACTTCAATTATAAGATAATTATAAGGATACATATATAATACATTACTGTTATACCTATAGTAGAGGTGTAGCGGAGTACTATACACATGTAGTAATATATATATAATATTACGGAATTACAGCGCGTCTGGGTATAATTAGTATGAATATAGTATATTATATAGTACTATACTATAGTAGTGATAGTATATAATAAAAATGAAACACATAGCTTATGATGTTATATAGTATTATAGTTAGATAGTATATAGTAGATATATACCTATAGTATAATGTATAGTATAGATATTTAGACTATATTAGGTCATTATATGCAATTTAGTATCTGTACTTAGAGTGATATGTATACATACCGAACAAATAATATAGTGGTCATATAATTATAAAATACACACACGACACACACACAACATACACACACAGCGGACACACACACCACACATCACACACAGCACACACGCACACACCACACACACACACACACACACTACAGCACACACACGACAGCACATATAGTAGTAAGGAGTATATTCACTAACTATAGTGTATAGAGATGCTGAGAGTATATCGTACTAATGTAGACCGAATCTGTATGAATGTATAACTATTTACACAGAGTTGACTATCAGAATATATTATAATATATATAACGATAGTTTATTATTAGTATATAGGTGCCTGTGGTGTGGTGTGTAGGTGGATGTGTGTGTGTGTTGTGTGTGGGAGCCGTAATGTGTGGTGTATGGGTGTATTAGGATAGTATAGCTGCAATAACAGCATCTACCACACATAACATTCGACATATGTGTGTGATGTGTGTAGTTGTGGTGTGTGGTCGTGTGTGTGTGTGCATGATGTGTGTGCTGCACTAGGACTGTATAGGAAGTCACTCATTTATCGCGTGAATATGTGATCATGGTTAGTATAATATATGCATAGTTCGCAGTATACATGTTAAATTACTAGTGATGTATATATATATGATAATATAGTAGGTATAGCTTCAATATATAGTAAGTAGGGTATAATTAATGAATTAATAATACGTGAGTACTATAGGCGTATATCATCAGTTTCATAAGATATACAGTCAGATGTATGTTCATGGGATGAGGGGAGTAGTGTTTATATGTTAGGCTAGATTATGCATATCACCGCATGTTCTTACATATAGAGTGCGTGTAATGTAGTATTCAGATCACATACATACTATGTATGAGAAAGCTATAAATGACTTAGTCGCTGCTGAGTGTCGTGTGTGTGTGGTGTTCTAGGCTGTGTGTGGTAGGATGTGCTGTGTGTGTTTGTGATTCGATGTGGTCGTGTTGTCGTGTGTGGATGTGTGTGATAGTGATGTGTGATGTGTGGAGATCGTAACTGATTCAAACTTCAAAAGATGTCATAGGAGCGCGCAGCGCACACTTTCAATCGCGAGTACTATATATCTGATAATGCATATATTACGTTATGGTCTATTAATCTAGTGGTTTTCATGTTCCGTCGAAACCTAGATTTTCGGCCTATGTGGTACGTGCTATTTATTACCTTGTAGTCACTGGTACGTATACCTGAGGCACGAGTCTCACCCTTGCCGTCTG
>NW_020869867.1:362238-366258 GCF_003789085.1 Penaeus vannamei
CTTCTCCTTCTCTTATTTCTCCTTCATCTTCTTCTCTTTCTGTCTTATTCTTTTTTCTTTCCCTTTTCTACACCTTTATCAACTCATCCGCTTTCTTCTGCTCTTCCTTCTCCTTCTTCTCATTCACATTCTTATTCTTATTCTTATTTCTATTCTCATTCCCATTCTTATCCTTAGTCTCATTCTTGTCCTCATCCTCATTCTTATTCTTACTCGTATTCACACTAATTTTCTCATTATCCTTCTTATCCTTGTTCTTATTCTCATTCCTTCCCTCGGTCTTTTCCCCCGGCGTGTTGGGCAAGGAAGGAGCGACCAGGTACTGAGCCTCTGCTGTGCCCCGGGCCCGGACCCCGCTTCGGGGACGCTCTGCGAGTACATGGATGCACAGCTGCAAACATGAACGCACATATAACTTCATTCATACATACATAGGTACATACATGCACACACGTAAACACACACACGCAAACATACACACACACCCACGCAAACATACACACGCAAACACACACACACACACACATACAGACACACGTACATAGAAAGGCACACAAATGTACAAACACAGACACCCACACACACCAAGACACAAGAATATACACACGCACACACACATATACACACACAGGTATACACACACATATATATAAATATGATTATGCATATGTATATATATGTATGATATATATATATATATATATTATATATATATTATAATAATATCTATACATATATGATTCCATATATACATATATATATATATATATTATATATATATATATATTATATATATATATATATATAATATATTAGTCCAGTCATTTTGAATTACACCTGAGATTAATTGCAAAAGAAGCTTTTCATTAAAAACTGGTTGAATGCAACTTACACAAAACATACTAAAAGTCTCTAAAGATTAAAGCAAGGAACACCTTCAAAAAGGTCTTACATTTATTCACGATGCCAACCGCATAGAAATCGAGGTCGAAAAACCGGAAATGTTGATTTTGCACAATTTGATTAAGAAAACTAAAAAAACAGCTGTTAATAGAATTAATTCGATGCATTGCACGAGTTTTGAACTGAACTAAAGAGAATATTGATTTTTTTTTTTTTTGTTATATTTACTCTGTACCTAAGTCATATACAATGCTGCATTAGTCAGTTATCGTCAGAGTCACCAGAGTCATAGTCTTGGGTGGAATTTGTGCAGGCTGTACCCTTGCACTGGCCACAGATTAGAGAACACTGCATGCTATTCCTCCTACAGGTGCACCTCAACATATTGCAATCCGACGGACAGTTACAATGTATTATCCGCAGCAGAGATTGTGGGGCTGGCGGTAAGTCACTCGTATCTGGAATAATTCGAGTATCATCGCATTTCCATCCCCAATCCTCTATCATTGATGAATCCTCTCCTTGCCACTGCTATACCTGGAGATAGATACGCAGACTGTAGAGTCTGGTGGGATTCTGTGGTTGGACATGCGAGGCCTTCAATGCAAGCTTTTTATAGTATCGTCGATACCTCAGCTTGTTAAGACTGGTGCCTGGTTTACCACCAAAGAGCGCGACAAGTGCCTGCACTGACATCAGATGCAGATGTATGGAGCAGGCTAAAGCCAAACACTTCAGCCTGCTCCAGGCTATGCAGAAATATGAAATTCTTGCATACTTCGTCACCTAGTTGATGTTTAATCTCCATATGCCAGACACGGTGTACTCTTGAGTTTGCTTTTGGCTCTCTAGTCGAAAGTAGATTCGTAGTCACAGTCTGGAGTATAAAAACCCAAGAGGACTAGTAAGTCTGCGTCGTCCCGAACAAGAACTGTGGGTTTAGTTTTGCCAGATTCAACAGCAGTTTTTACGATCAGAAGATCAGCATCACCATCAGCATGGTGTGTTACACAACCTGCATTTTGTAGAGCCTTGCTCAACAAGCACAGGAAGCGCATCTTGTTTTGGGGATTCGAGAGAAATGTATCCCGGTTTCTGTGAAGGTGACAGTTGCATCTGCTGTGGCATTGCTTTCGTTGACAGTTCATCATAGCCATCAAAGACTACCATCACTCTTTCCGGCAGACATATGTGCAGTATAAAATCGCAGAGCTCTTTGCACATCAGGGAACCTCTTGGCAATGGCACTCGGTGGAGAACACCTCCATCTCCCTGAGGTTGTGACTTGGACTCCTGTGTAAGCCTTGACCACATTGCATCAGCTAAGCTGAGTGACATGTAGAATAGAAGGGTTGGATAAACGCACAGGTCACATTGAAATGTCTTCGAGCTGAGTGTCGTCACAAGCGATGCATTAGCTGCTGACATAAAAGCTGAAGGTCACCTTGAACGTGCTCGCTGCCAACCTTTATAGAAGGCTTAGATGCTGTAGTAATTGGCTGGGCTTTTCATGTGAATGTATACTCTGTGGCAATCTTCATCTTCATGGAGGACAAGATCTTTTCTCCGACGCTTCTGGCTGTGTCGACATTAACATTGCTATTCGCCTTTATAGCGTATATGACATTCTTCTCGGTCTTTCTCGGCATCTTGAGAGAAACGATCATGAGCAGCTACAGCATCAAAGATGGTCAAGGTGTCTTTCATATCTCTTGCTTGGCTTGCATTAGACACATCCTTGTTCTATTCGCCGGAATTAAACTGCACTTGCATTGTGTTGTTTGTTTCGGTACAGGCGGGTATAATTTAAACATCGAAATTTCGTGAAATTCGTTTCCAGAATGGTTTAATGTGTAGTATCATGTTCTCAGCAGTCAAAATATAGACATTATCTAGATTGACCCTCAAGTACGGTAGTAGTTATAGTTTCTGGTGATTATTTTTATATGAATATTACACAAACACGGCAGTAAGATAGAATGCTGAATTTATAAATGGAAGTATTTTGTTTTTCTTTTATTCAAATTAATAATATGAATGTTGATTTCATAATTGAAATGTTGAAAAAGAAAATTAGCCGAGTTCACAACGCTTAATGGCTAAATTCATCACGGTATCAAACCAGTACACGTTTTTGCATGGTTGGCATTTTCCTATTGTTTAAGAAGCTTTAGTGAATATTATTTATCTTGCATTGGGTATAATAATGATCTTACCTGAGCTACAAACTCTCAGTCTTTCTGTCTGTTAGGCTATACTGCATATGGAAAAAAGAGCAAAAAACAGACACAGCCTCGTTCTTTTGCAGCATCATGACAGGATTCCAATTAAACTCGTTTTAGTCAGTTTCCTGTGATCAGATTTTAGGAGACTTTTGATATATTGTAGAAGAGACTTTCATATATATATATATATATATTATATATTATATATATATATATATATATATATTATATATATATATATATATATATATATATAATATATTTATATAGTATATATATATATATATATATATATATATATATATATATATATATTATACATATATACTATATATACTATATATATATATATATATATATATATATAATATATATATATATATATATATATATATATATATATATATATTATATATATATATATAATATATTATATATATATATATAATATATATATATATATATATATATTATATAATAATTATATATTATATATATATATATATATATATATATATATATATATATATGTATATATATATATATATATATATATATATATATATATATATATAATATATATATATTTATATATATATAATATATATATATATATATATATATATATTATATATATATATATATATATATATATATATATATATATATATATATATATATATATATATATATATATATATATATATATATATATATATGTGTGTGTGTGTGTGTGTGTGTGTGTGTGTGTGTGTGTGTGTGTGTGTGTGTGTGTGTGTGTGTGTGTGTGTGTGTGTGTGTGTGTGTGTGTGTTGTACTATACATAATACATACATATACTTATGTGTGTGTGTTCTTATGTGTGTGTGTTTGTATAATATATATATATATA
>NW_020869867.1:406358-408858 GCF_003789085.1 Penaeus vannamei
CTCCAGCAAATGCTTCACCAGACCACTTTTCCACAAAAGCGTGTCAAGTCCAACTATATCGGGAATGGCAGAGAGTAGTCTCCATTAGTTCATTTTCTAAGTTAAATCCAAGTTTGATGATTAATTTACGTGTAATTCATCAACTTACGCATGAGAGAAAGTGAGGTTTGATATTCTACCAGCAGGAGGCATAATAAAGATCAAGAGAGTTTTGTTAAAATCAAGTAGAGTGGTTTGAGAGATAGATAAATAGATAACCACATATATAGATAGATAGTGTGTGTGTGTGTGTGAGAGAGAGAGAGAGAAGGAGAGTTAAAGGGGGAGGTAAAGAGATAGGAGATTGGGAAGGGAGGGGGGAGATGGATAGAGGGAGGGAGAGAGAGAGAGGGAGGGAGGGAGAGGGAGAGAGAGAGGAGAGAGAAAGCGAAAGAGAAAGAGAGAGAGAGAGAGACCGAAATAAAGAAATATGGAGAAATAGAGTTAATGAAAAATTAAATAGAAAAGAAGACAGAAACTGACCCTAAACAAATATCACCACTGGGTATCAATACTAAGCCATTTTCAAAGATTTAAAACAGTGGGAAACAAGTTACAATGTCGGCAGTTTTTCACTCTCGCCGTTCCAGTTTCCCGCCATTTCTCCAAATTTTAAAATATCCACAAATAGGAAAAACAAAAAACAAAACAGGAAGTAGAACATTACATTAATCTTGTATTTCCAGACACACGGAAGCCATTTCAAAACGCAAAAAAATATGAAACGCGGCAAATGAGTATGAAAATGTTACATTGATTGTCTGGATAGCATGTGTCTGATGCAAGCCCTTTGAATATCGAGTTTGTTTCTCCGTTTCTTTGAAATCAAGCCAGACATAACTGATTTTTAAAAAGTAAGCCGGTAAATAGTCACCTTAAAATAACCAGCTAAGCAGTATCAAAGAACAAGGCAAAATTGTTGGGATATTAACATCATAGGACACACACACGCTGACTTACTGACAAGCAGAGTCTACATGCATTTACGTCAAATGTCACCCATTTTACAAACAGACAATATCTGTTTAGTCTTCTTTGTTAAGAATATACATTTTAAAGTCCTTGCTTATTTAGCTTCGTGAATCATACCGTATATAAACTGGCTGCTTGTAACGCAAACAATTTCCAAATACAAGCAGTACCCGCATACGAGTTGTAGATTTACCATACTCATTTGAAACGCAAACTCCTATGCCCTGATTAATGTGAACAGGATTTACATATTCGGTCATTAATATTTTATAAAGCTATTCATTTTCTTTTTTTGACATGCATTATGCTTTCGACGCATTATCACTTTTCTGTTGAAAAAAATATCATTTTCATATTGCAATATCGACATATGGATGATTAAATGCCACAAAAATCTTTAATTAATGCTCCTAGTCGCTGTGAGATATTGATAATAAGTCAACAGCAACAAGTCTGCATGAATCGGCCTCACCTTGTTATATGTTTTAAAGCCTCTATTTTAAATCTTTAAATCTATGTTTTTAAATCTTCCAGTGAATGAGTCATGCTATTATCAAGTGCTTTACATGGACGTCTTTCAACAAAGCCTGCACCGAGCTTTTGACTCGACCCACTTAAGCAAACAATCGTGGATTGCAGAAATAACCAGGGTGCATGGACTCGGTTGCAGCGGTCTGGGTGTCCTACTTCCAAAATTTCTACACATGTGAGTGGAAAACACATACATACATACTCATATACATGTATGTATGCATACATATGTATATACATGTATACATTCATAGATACTATATACATATGTATACATAAACGCATATTATATATACATACATTTATCTATAACGATTAATTTAATTAAATGTTTGAGGATCAATATGCACAATACTGTTTTAGAGGGGGAAACAAAGAACATATTATAGCTAATAACACTGCATACTATATAAAATCTACGTATACGCTTCCAAATAATATCTACTCTCTCTGGCTAACATGACATAAAGCTACCTCACCACACACATATACACACAACACAAATGCACGCGGGGCCGCGCTCGCACACACACACACACATACACATACACAGAATACTACTAAATGATCCACATTCGTTATCTAAAACGGACAGATTCATACAGAAATAAAAAATAAAATATATTGACTGAACTAGATCAACAACAAAAAATCATGTACCATACTGATTTACATAATTAACTTTTCGAAATTCTTAAAAATATTCTCTCTTTTTTAATTATGATAATATAGTGTTTACGGTATACCATATCATACTGCCCTTGCATTACACTATTCTTGTGGTCTGATATTCTGAAATGCACTAATTAAGAACTTAGTGCAGCAGAATTTAAAAGGAAGGTGGAACATGCCTAGGCAGAATAGAACAAAATCACGAATATTGTCTTGTCTTATTTATATATATATGTCGTTTACACTTTTCGAAACCTCTTAAGAAAATACAATTTGTTACTCCGAG
>NW_020869867.1:413858-421637 GCF_003789085.1 Penaeus vannamei
ATAAAACTATATTACCAAATTGTGTGCGTATATGTACACACAAATATATATATATATATATATATATATATATATATATATATATATATATATATATATATATATATATATATATGTATAAATACATACATGCATATATCTATAGTTTCCTTTTTTATGCATGTATGTATATATGTATTCATGTCTGTACGCGCACACATACTCATACAAAAATATATACATCTTTTTTCATGGGTGTTATTCGCCAGTCCCTTTAATTTTTGCATCGTCATGTCATAGAGTCACACCAAATACTCGTGCAATAAAACAACAAAATCAAAGGCACAGTATTCTTACAAACGCAATTTTGTCATATCTATATATTCAGATTTACTGGCGATTTACATATTTTGGGGCTAGCTCGATGTTACAACCTAAGTACATAACCCTGCCAATAAATGACAGTAAATAAAATCCTATTACCAAATTGTGTGCGTATGTATACACACAAATATATATGCATAAATGCATACATACATATATCTATATTTTCCTTTCTTTTTTATGTATGTATGTATGTATTCATGCCTGTACATGCACATATACACATACAAAAATATATACATCTTTTTTCATGGGTGTTATTTGCCAGTCCCTTTAATTTTTGCATCGACTAATTCCCACTTGTTTTCCCTTTGCTCCCGTTTACATAATCCAAGGTATCAGACAATGCATATTTTTCTTAAGTTGAAGATTTCTCCCGAGATACTGATCAAGGAATAAATTTGGAGAAGGGTTAAGGAAATGAACACGGACCCTTAGTTTTCATTTTTCCTTTGGCCGGTCATTCGTTTTCCTCTCTCTCTCTCTCGCTCTTTCTTCCTTTCTTCTCCGCCTCTCCTCTCCCTCTCTCTTCGTCGCTTGCTTTCCCTTTCGTGTATCTTTCTCCTTCCAATGCTCTTTCTAACTTTTTCTTCCCCTTCTTCCTTACCTCCCTCTCTCTTAAATTCTCCATCGTTAGTTATTTTTCTCCCTCCCCGCTTCTCTTTTCCTACGCTCTTTCTCTCTCTCTCTAATTCGCCCACTCGTTCTCTATCTACCTCTTTTCATCTCTCCCTTTTTCTATCTTGTTCCCTTCCCACTCCTTTTTCTCTCTCTTCCACTGCTCTCACTGTTTTCCCTTTTATGCATCGTGTATTGTTTTCTTTGCCTGGGACTGGAACAAGCCTCTGCTCTTTAATCTTAAATGCAGTTTTCTTGCTTAAAGTTGTTTCGTTTGTGGTACCGAGTTTTAAGTTTTTCCTAATAATTCCCATTCCTAGGCATTACTATTTAATACGATAGGGAAAGTGAGACCGTGTTGTAGTCGGGGCAATCGCATGTCTAATATTTAGTGCAGTTCTTATAAATATCAGTTTATGTAAATGTTGTGTTCTTTTAATCCGTAAGCAGAAACACTACTTACAGTCGCGTACATATTTATAATTGTAAGACTTTTTACGCACACACACACGCACACACACACACACAAACACACACACACAACACACACCACACACACACCACACACATCACAACACACACGTTTTAAATGCACAGTTATATCTACCCTTTCCAGTTACTTCTCGAGCGGATGTACCAGTTCAGTCTCCATGAAGCTCTGAAATTTTAAGGGCCATAAGTTCACTGCAGTAAGCACTACGTCTAGATGCATGCAGTTTTTTTGCCATTAAAATTTCCCCAGCCTCGGAATTTATGCTGCTATCTGTTGTAAAGAATAGTTTATTTATGCATTTTCCACAGATACCTCATAAGTCTTTATGATAGAACATGAGGCCTATATCAGACTTCATAGACGTGCAATTTTTGCATTTCTGGGTTATTTCATTGCAGGCTCATATTCGTTTCTTCTGCTTTCTGTCGACCGTCTATCTGTCTATCTAATCGACCCGTAGCTGTCAATCTATCGCCCGTCTAGCTGTCTATCTATCGACCCGTCTATCTGTCTATCTATCGACCCATCTAACAATCTATCGACCCATCTATCTATATCTGTGAGTGTGCGCGCACGCGTGTTTCTTTCACCAATACAAATATGCGTTGAAGTATATTTCGCGTGCCTTGAGAAAAGCTATTTGTTATTTTTTTCCTGCAATAATTATACATTTTGCATATAGCCCCTTGTAACAATGGGCACCCAATGCTAAATTACATATCCAACAGTGTAATCCCGTGGGTATACATCCAATTACATTTACATTAAGGGAACGAAATGCGTCTAGATCGCAGACGCTAGCATGATCCATCCGCGGTCCGTCCTGGCGCTCCCTGCATTCCCTCAGCCTATGAATTATTCGCGGCAGCCTAGATAACACCGGCGATCCTAAATAAGCCAGAGTAATGAACATAAACGCCGAAGTCTTTAGTCCTTAATGGTTGTCGTCGCTGGTGATGAAGGAGCAGTTAAGATTGTCCATTAAGATGGGCTGAAAACTGTGGAGCTATTATATTAGGTTATCGACAGCGGTGATCTCTTCTCGTAGGATATGGGATGCGTCCATGGAGATTGGGGACGCTGATTTCTGTGATGATACCATAACGACACTGCCTTCAATGTATCATTAACTGCTACTACTATTATTAATGCTGATGCTTCTGCTGCGTTTTTATTTTTATTTTTATAGATACTGGCTTCCAATCTTACCCCCTCATAGCCATACCAACGCGTCTAATTGTTACTGAACCGTACTACCTTTCTCTCGTGGAGCCAAGTGTATCATGCGACTCTCGGCAACCGCCAGTCCGTAGTCAATTCCGCTAAGAAAGGTAATCTCCAGTTTTGATTACCAAGTTCCGTTCAGGCGCTGCAGGACACGTCGCGGGAGAACTGCAGGCGACTCCTCAGTCAAGCAACGATATAATCATGACTGTGTTCCCCCCCCCCCACTTCTTTTCTTCACCTCTTTACTTATTACGTTACTGTACTTTACTTACTTCTGATACGAATTCTACTAGTCTAGCGTAGAGAAACGCTATTACGGTTGCTGCAACTACGTTTACTATTTCTGTTATTTTCTTGTAGAAGGATTGACAGGGAGACAAACACAGAAATCCAAAGATATACACAGAAATATACTATCATATATAGCGATAAAAACAAACACAAAAATAAAACGAATCATAATAGAGGGAAAAAAAACTAAACTAAAACTAAACAACAACAAAAACAAGAAAATTCACAGAGATTTGAGTTCTGAGTTTTCCATTTCCGCCTCATCGCCCCCTTACCATTAGCGACGCCCGTTATAATGGTCCTACGATCACGGGGGGCTTCCTGGCGCTAACACGGCAAAGGGCGGTTAGGTTTAGGGCTCTCAGGTGTGTGTTAATTACGCCCGTGTGTTGATTCGATCCGTCTGTCCGCCGTCCCTGCCTTGAGTATGTCGCGAATCGGTCCCTCCTTGGTTGACTGTCTGTCTGTCTTGGGTGCTTTCTCTGCATATCTATGGGCGTTTCTCCCTTGTATCTATCTATCTGTCTGTTTCTGTCTCTGCATATTATCTATATTTGTTTCTGTCCCTGTCTGTCTATATCTATCTATCTGTCTGTTTCTGTCTCTGCATATCTAATGTCTGTTTCTGTCTCTGCATATCTATCTATATTTGTTTCTGTCTGTCTGTCTATATCTATCTGTCTGTCTGTTTCTGTCTCTACATATCTATCTATGTCTGTCTGTCTGTCTGTCTCTGTCATATCTATCTATGTCTCTGTCTCTCTGTCTCTGTCATCTATCCTCTGTTCTGTCTCTTATCTATCTATAATGTCCCTCTCTCTGTCTCTGCATATCTACACACACACACCTCTTATTCCGTGCTCCCTTTCCGTTTTCCCTGTTATTTTTGGTACCTCAATGTTGAGCTTGTGTTGGATGTGTCGGGATAAGATGGGATTGGGAGGCGGCGGGTGATGGGGGAGGGATGAATGCGTGCATACATACATATACATACACATACATATACATACATCATACATGCACATGTATATACACATGTATGCACACATACATACATACATACACATGCACATGGCACAGTAGCACACATCCACACATACGCACATATGCACATACACATACATAATCGCATACACACACACATAACACACACACCACATACACACAGACATTGAGCATGAGAGTAGAGAGAGGAGAGGCAGAGAGAGAGAGAGAGAGAGAGAGAGAGAGAGAGAGAGAGAGAGAGAGAGAGAGAGAGAGAGAGATGAGAGTGTGTGTGTGTGTGTGGTGTGTGAGAGAGAGAGAGAGTGAGAGAGAGAGGAGAGAGAGAGTGAGGAGAGTGAGAGAGAGAGAGAGAGAGAGAGAGAGAGAGAGAGAGAGAGAGAGAGAGAGAGAGAGAGAGTGAGAGTGAGAGAGAGAGAGAGAGAGAGTGAGAGAGAGAGAGAGAAGAGAGAAGAGAAGAGAGAAAGAGAAGAGAGAGAGAGAGAGAGAGAAGAGAGAGAGAGAGAGAGAGAGAGAGAGAGAGAGAGAGAGAGAGAGAGAGAGAGAGAGAGAGAGAGATAGATAGGCCGATAGACAAACAAATAAATATAAACAGGTAAAAAGACAACACATCTGTGAAATCCAATATTATATTTTTGATAACAGAAAGAATAATGCTGGGCATTTTTTTTTTTTTTTTTTACCGTTCATGAGGATTATACAAGGAATAAATGATATAAAGAGAGAATCAAGATGACTATAAAAGGATTAATGGCAATTTACATGGCATACCTAGCAAGCAAAGATTGAGTAATCGTGAAATGTTAGTCAGCCAGTGCTACTTTTGGGTAGGATTGTCTCGTCGTTCCTCCAGCAAGGTTGGTCAGCACTGGTATTAACACGCGCTTTTCGCTCTGTCTCTCTGCCTCTATCTTCTCTATATAAACATCTTCATCTCTACGTCTACATCTTTTTTTAAACTCTCTCCCTCTCCCTTTCCGTCTGTGCTGTATGGTGCAGCGGTTAAGGTATTGGTCTAGTAATTTTGCTGACCTGCGTTCAATCCCGCGAGCTTCCTGTGGATGGTAACCCCGGCCATTCCTTACACACAGGGGGGGGGGGGGGTGATTCAGAAGCAAAATAAAACAGACAGCATGTCCCAGCAAGAATATCCATTGTAGCAAATGGAATTAAAACTAAATGTTTAATCTTTAATCTTTCTCCCTCTCCTTCATTCATTCCCTTCCTTGCTCCCTCTCCCCTTCTCTCGTTTTTCTTTTCTTCCCCCCTCCATGTCTCCTCCCAACTTTATCTCTTCCACTCCCCCCCCTCTCTCTCTCCCATTCCCTCTTCTCCCTCTCCCACTCCTTCCCTCTCTCTCCCTCTCCCTCCGGCGGTCATTTTTCACATAAAAAAGGATTTGCAAAAGCTCTGAAGCGAAACGAACCTGGATTATATATAATCCAGCACTGTTGAATCCCGGTGTCAGTAATGCAAATTGTAAATGGTTGCAACATCTTGTCCCACTGCAACGCCATAGGCTTGCATGGTGATGTACGTTGATTTCTTTCCCGAATCCTGATGATGATCATGGTAATAAAAGTATGAATGGTGATGATAATGTTGATATTGAAGTCAACGGTGGTGGTGACGGCGTTGAAACAAATCAACGATGACAATGAAAATGATGATTATAATGATGATAATAATAACGAATCAAAATAAAAATAGCGATCATAATAAGAGCAATGACAACAATATTAATGATGCTAATGATAATAATATTAATAATAATGCTAATCATAACAATAATGATGATAATAACAAATATAATAATGAAGCTGATGACGACGATGATGGCGATAACAATAATAATTATAATAATGATAATAAAAATAATAATGATAATAATAACAGCATCAACAACAATAACAATAGCAACAACAACAATAATTATAACAAAAAATAGCAAAAATAATAATCATAATAATAGTAATAATGATAATGATAATGGAAATAATAATAACAATAATAATGAAACAACAATTACAAAGTTGGCAATAAAATAAAAACAATAAAATCATCAACAGTGATAATATCATACATGAGGAGAATGAAAGTAGTAATAAAGTGAACGACTACAATCACATTTTAAGCCCTTTTTTTTAATCCTTTCTCGTATATTACTTTGATATCACACTAATTAACTTTCTTGTTGAATCGATCACTGCGAGTGAATTTTTCTTTGTCTGTCTCACATCTTTCACTGAATTGCCTACTTAGTCGAATGCGTATAAAAAATTATTTAGATTGATATAGAACGAAAAAAAAATCCTTTTTTAAAACTAGGAACAATAGGAGTCCTTTAAGTAAAATAATAATAACAAAAATGAAACACAACGAAAAAAAGGTCGCTTTTAAAACTAGGAAGCAATCGGAGTCCTTCAAGTAAAAAAATAAATAAAAAAGTCAAATAATAATAACAATGTGACAACAAATAATACAATAATAAACAAATATAATAATAAAAACTCGAGAAAAAAAAGAGAAAGTAAACCCAAACTCCGCAAAGAAAAACGACTTTAATCAGACCACACGGCCGACGCCATCCACTCCCAGCGCTAAGCAAATCACAAGCTCGGGAACTTGATGGAACTTGACGCGATTTATGAAGGAGTAAACAAGAAGGCCGAAGTTGAGAGACAGCGGCGCCTCCACTCGGTCGGGAAGAGGGGGAAATGGCCCCCTACTTCCAAGGAAAATTGTGTTTGCGAGTGTTCCTTGTACAGGAGGGATGGCTAAGTGCACGGAAGTGATGCGAAAGCGTCATGTGAAAGTGAAATGTACTGTTATTATTATCACAAGCATCATGAATATCTTATATCTTCAATATTATTATCAGAATCTGAATCATTATCATTATCATCATCATCAGCAGCACCACTGCGACCATTAATACAACTATTATTAGTATTAGTATCATCATCATTCCTGTCATTATCATTATTAACTTTATCATTATCATCAGCATTATTATCATATTCATTATCATTATCAAAACTAATCATAATAATTATTTTTATCCTTATCGTATTCATTATCATTCTTATTATTCCTATTGTTATCATTATGTCCTCCTCCTCTCTCATTTTTTTCTCTTTCTATTTCTTCTCTCTCTCTCTCTCTCTCTCTCTAATATATATATATATATATATATATATATATATATATATATATATATATATACATATATACATACATACATACATACATATAATATATATATATATATATATATATATATATATATATATATATACATACACACATATATATGTATGTCTCTCTCTCTTTCTTTCTCTCTCTCTCTCTCTCTCTCTCTCTCTCTCTTCTATATATATATATATATATATATTATATATATATATATATATATATATATATATATATATATATATATATATATATATATATATATATATATATATAAATATATATATATATATATATATATATATATATATATATATATATATATATATATATATATATATATATATATATATCACACATATATATATGTACACACACACTTATATGTATGCATATATGTGTATGTTGATGTGTGTGTGTGTGTGTGTGTGTGTGTGTGTGTGTGTATGTAATATATATATATATATATATATATATATTATATATATATATATCAATATATATATATACATACATACATATGTGTGTGTGTGTGTGCACAACGACACTCAAACTATTCGTAGCCTCAAGTATGCAGCATTCCCAGATTGCAA
>NW_020869867.1:443483-465983 GCF_003789085.1 Penaeus vannamei
CATAACCGTGATGCTAATAATGAAGATAATAATAATGATAATAACAATAATGATCAAAACATTAATGAAGATAATATCAATAACCGACCACAATCACATATAACAATAGACATAACAAATACCAAACACAAATAACCAAAACCAATTACAAAAAAGGAAAAGCAACCCTTGGCGAGGCAAGACAACCAGCTCAAGTTTCGACCAAGTGAAGAGCGACTTTCATCTTGTTACGGCTTGGTTGATTAGCCAAGTGCCTGGAGTTCGAGCGCGGCCAGGGGGAACTTTCCGGCCGATCTTCCTTTAACTATGAACTCCAGACTGTGACGATCGTGGGGAGAAGGGGAGAGAAAGGGAGAAGGGGAGAGAGGGAGAAAGAGGGGAGAGAGGGGAGAAGGGGAGAGAGGTTTGGGAGAAAGGGGAGACAGGGTAGGGAGAAGGGGAGAGTGGGTAGAGGAGACGGGGAGGGAAAGAGGAGAAGGGGAGAATGGAGACGGGGAGAAGGGGAAAATGGGGGAGACAGGGAGAGAGTGTTGGGGAAGAGGAGAGAGGGTTGGGTGGCAGGGGAGAGTGGGTAGAGACGGAGAGAGAAGGTAGGAGAGAAGGGGAGAGTGGGTTGGGGAGAATGATAGGGACTTTAGAGGAGAAGAGAGAAAGTAGGGGAGGAGGGAGCAGACAGAGGGTGGGGAAGAGAGAGAGAGAGAGAGAGAGAAGAGAGAGAGAGAGAGAGAGAGAGAGAGAGAGAGAGAGAGAGAGAGAGAGAGAGAGAGTGAGTGAGAGAGAGAATTTGTTTTTTAGAAAGACGTGATGAGAAATTCGCAGGCTGGTGTTGTGTGGAGGAAAAAAGGGTGATTACGAGAAGACAAACAAAAATAGTAGACTCAGACGAAAAAATGTAAACAGGAGGATGAACTCTTGCATGAACATTTTCTGAAAATGTAAATAAATGACGTGCAAGTGAATTGGGGTCTGCATTATTCACGTACTGACATTTGCCGCCTTTTAATTATCAAATCAAAGAGGACACGTAAAAAAACAACAATCACATAAAATCTACGAAACATCAGTAGCAATAATAGCCGCATCTGGAACTCGACACAGAATATGTCTAGGAAAAGGGACAGCTCATCTTCCTTTTACTCTAAAACGGGAGTGAATTTCACCCTTGCGTGAGGCCGAGGACAAATTCTGCAACACTAATCAAGTTTCGCAACAACGGAGGAAAAAAATGTAATGTTTTCATAACGGGATTTCCCTGGCCATCAGGAGGCGGCCCAGCACTCAGGCTTATTGTTAGGCCTACCCCGGGCTTAACTGTTATGTGTGTGTGTGTGTTTGTGTGTGTGTGTGTGTGTGTGTGTGTGTGTGTGTGTGTGTGTGTGTGTGTGTGTGTGTGTGTGTGTGTGTGTGTGTGTGTGTGTGTGTGTGTGTGTGTGTGTGTGTGTGTGTGTGTGTGTGTGTGTTTTCGCCCGCGTGTGGCCGCAGGAGAGGATAGAACCGAATGGCCAATGTCGTTGCTCTTAACACTGAGGGTTAAACTGCAGTTTCTGGTCACGCCTGGACCGCGCGAGCTGACCTGTGCATTAACTGCTACATCTGGCCGTTTGTGCCACTGAGGTCATAACTCGATCTCCGACCGGAATGCTAACAACTATAAGATACACAGAAAACAATTATAGTGACGGCGAAGGAGAAAATGATGATTGGTGATGGCGGCAGCAAGATAGATGGTTTTAATTGAAATATATTGATATGAACAGCAATAATGATGAACAATAGCAACAAAACACAAATAATGTAGCATATGCAAAACCGCCAACTGCTTATCCGCTGCATGTATAGTGCAAGGCAATAAAATTCCCCACTGCCTGCCACACCTCTGAAGTGTAACTTACTATGGCATACGAACAAATCTCGATTTATTTGAACCAAACTATTTCCGAAAGTCAGACCACACCAACGAAATACTTTTGCTATTTACTATGGTGCTTTAAATGTTATCATACTCTTCCTAAAAATAATAATAATCATACCTGTTAATAATATGAATCATGAAGACGTATGCCGTATTGAAAAACAAGGAAGTCCCGTTCAACATATCCCAAACCGTTTCTCAATACCCGTTCCCGTAAAAGAAGGAAAACAATATTGACACATTGAGAGCTCGCAGACGTGACTCAGACGCCGACCCCGCCAGAACCAATCAAATGACCCCCAGACAGCGACGTTCCTTCTGACCCGCATAAATCAGCAGCAGGAAGACACTGATGCTAGGCCGACAGTCCATCGGTCCTCCTGATGACCGGAACTTCGGTGCTGTGATGCTAGATGGCGCCGAAGGGTTGAACGAGGGGCTTTGTCTTGTCTTCCGATGCGATGATCTATTGCCGGATAATCGATTTGCCGGATATTCGACGAAAAATCTAAATATAAAAGAAGGAACGTTATTCGGTTTAGGTCATGCGTTATTCTGTTTTTCCCCCGGGGCACGGTGATTGCTGTGAAAAAATGAGGACTATTTATTAATATTGCTGAAATTCATATTGCATTTTTGAAAAATAAATGGTTTATTGCTTTCGAGTGTATCTACAGCATTTACATCATGGTGTTTTGTATAACTGGCTATATTTACAATATGTACTGACTACAGTGATACTGAATACTATAAAAATATAATGGATAAAGCCCGAACCTATGAATTATAGGAACAAAAGACACAAATTAAGCATATTTTAGTAATATTGAAAAACACTGCTATATAAAAAAAATCATAATCAACATGGATCATTCATATCACTGTGCAATTAACCTAATTAGTTAATGTAAAAGTAAACATTTCGCAAAGATAATTTACACCGGTACTGAATATGTATCCATTTTTTCGTAAGTTAAAAATAAATAAATTGTAAAATAAATCAAATACATGACAATAACATAAAATTCAGAGAACCGTACATAGATTCCATAACCATAAGATAGAAATTTTGATCATGGCATGGAGAGAAGATAGTTTACCCAATTTTACGCAATTTACCGTTAGTAAGACACACATCTTGTTACTAATTAATCAACTAATGATAATTAAGTTAACGAAGGAAATTTCTTTTGAATCTGAACATCAAAATGAATTTCAATATTTCCAGGTACTTAAAAAGAAGTAAGAAAGACAAGAAAATGTAATAACATCTTGACCTTTCTTTCAGTGCCTTTTTACACCGCTGTCTTCTCCAAGCTAAATTGCATATCTACTTGCAGAAAAATTACCAAGATTATGACGTTGTCAGGAATTCACATCTCCAGCGAGTGGTTCCTTGTAATTATATATCTTGGGCGTTTGATAAATATGTAATATCACGACAGAAAAGTTTCGGCATGCAGCCTGGGGCAAACGAGACTCCATAATGTATGAGGCAGTGAGGGTAGCCAGATATAGTGTGAATATCTCAAGAGCGCGTTCCACCGCCCGCAGTACCGCTTCTGTTTCGCACTTTTCAATAATGGAATTAAATAGAGAAGGCAGCGTTCTCTGGAGGGCTGCGTTCTCTCGAAAGACGAGTTGGAAGCCGTGGCTCTCAGAGGGAAATAAGGCGTAACCCTTATCTGGCAACCGAGGCGTGGGTACACAAGGGTGAGTCCCATCACTGATGCTTTGGTCGTCTTGGGTGAACATCTTGTGCAATAGGAAGGGGATTCTTAATAAACAGAGGGCACAAGTACATGGCATTGCTACTAAAGATCGTTTCCTTTTGTGATCCTTTATACACATATTTCAAGTACTGAAAACAGAAAAAAAAATGCATTAACCTACAGGTAAATTAGTAAATTAGGAAGGCTGTGACTCCCTTGCAGATATTACCACTTGAAAATTAACGGCAAAGACATTCCGGTGAGAAAAGTACGATATTAATGCTCCATAATATAGAAGTGTGCAGAATCATTTGGCCAATTATCCCACGCTGTGAAATAGGATGAAAGATCTCTGTTGAAGAAGTAAAGTAAATGGGGATGCTCTTTGCCGGGAATTTTTCTTCCTGTTTATGGTTGTATAAATCTTCAAGATAAGTTCGCGAAGGCAATGCACAGACAAAGAATGTAATAAGTGGGGGGAAAGGAGAGAGAGAGAGAGAAAGGGAGGGAAGGAGAGAGAGAGTGAGAGAGAAGGAATGAGAGGGAGAGAGAGATGGAGAGGAGGGAAGGAAGAGAGAGAGAGAGAGAGAGAGAGAGAGAGAGAGAGAGAGAGAGAGAGAGAGAGAGAGAGAGAGAGAGAGAGAGAGAGAGAGAGAGAGAGAGAGGAAAGGGAGGAAGGAGAGAGAGAAGGAAGGAAGGAGAGAGTGAGAGAGAGAGAGAGAGAGTGAGTGAGAGAATATGAGACAAAGTAAGGCAGAGAAATGAGATATACAGATGCAAACAGATACAAAGAATGTAATAAGTGGGGAGAAAGGAAAAGGAGTGAGAGAGAGACAGAGAGATAATATGAGACAAAGTAAGAAAGAGAAATGATATATAGATACAAAATGATAGATAGATAGATGCATATAAAGAGAGGAACAAAAAAAAAAAAAAAAAAAAAAAAAAAAAAGAAAGAGAAAAGAAACCCAAAGACAAACGTAGAGATCAATAAGCAATTTTACCGGAAAGTACTTTCATATATTTTACCCTTTGGCATTCACTAATGAATCATCAGTGCGATTAAGTCCCGTTGGTCCTGCATTTCAACTAATGATAATGAGAACACGCGTACTTATAGATAATTTGCATTGATAGGCGGTAGCTCTCTTTTATTTGTTTATTCTGTTAACTGTCTCGTAAATTACTTAAATATTAGTTTTCAGTCCAATTTTGCATATGTAATTGGTTCGCTTCGTTTCATATTTCATCGTTGTTCATCCCGATAATCTAGCATTAATATCTTTGATCAAGAACATATATAATGAGGTTAATTGTCTGTCTGCTAATTGGAGTTGCTGATCAGATTGGAGAGGATCGTGGAAGCTTGTGCATGCCATTCTTTATCTCCTGACTTAATTATTTCACGCCTATACTTCTAGTCTTTGGTTTATATTTTTAAGCAGTAATATAGAAAATATTACTGTTATTTAGTCGTCTTTTCATTCATATTAATAACTGCATTTATACTAAAGCGTATTTATATATCCATCTATTTCTCTCTCTCTCTCTCTCTCTCTCTCTCTCTCTCTCTCTCTCTCTCTCTCTCTCTCTCTCTCTCTCTCACCCACCCTATATAAACTCTCACAATGCAAGAATACTTCATACCACTCTATCACGTGCAAATTACCATTAAGTTAATGACAGTTATCTGTCTGAGAATATATGCTAAATTGCTCAGTGCATCCTCATTCAAAAAGTCAACTGACGTAGAGAGGCATAAGTGCAGACACCTGTTCAGTTTATCCCTAATATAATTATGCGATCAAGGAAAGACAATTGACATAGCTAAACACTTCATGTCGACAGGTATTATAATCGGATGATCTACATTTTCCCTCCAAACCAGATCAGACACATGCGAACATTCATGCATGAAAATGGATAGATCTGGATGGATTTTCACAGAGACAGACAGATAGATTGGTATATAGATTAAAAAAAAAAAAAAAGTTGGATAGATAGACAGGTAGCTAGTTTAGTTGAGTTTGGTTGCGTCCACTTATCTAGTGGATCTTTCTTATGCAGAAGACCTAGTTGCATTATAATCTATCTCTCTATCAGTCTATATATACATACATAATGTTTATCTCTGTGTGTGTATGTGTATGGGTGCGTGTGCATGTGGGTGTGGGTGTGTAGGTGTGTGCGTGTGTAGGTATGTGCGCGCGCGTGTGTTTTAATCTGACATGTCTTCTTACAAATCAAAGAGACCCAAATACGTAAAGAAGAAAGAGTTTTCTTTACATCGCTTTAGCCATCTACACTGATAGTGCATTATTAACGTTAAATAATTTGAGCAATTAACATAATTTCTTGATTGCTGTTAATACCATCACCGCGAAAATAAATTCTATTAACGTTGCTAATAACATCAAATCATCCTAATTCATATTCTGTATCGCAATTGTTAGGACTATTGTTTCTCCACTTTTCGGAAAATCTATTATGAAAACAATAGTTTGTTGGAGGCGATATGTTCTTGTCTTCAGTTTGTATTTTTATTTTCGTTTTGAAAAGTTCACGATTTGTTTGCTTAGTTTTGAATTGAATGGATTTACATTTCATTGTTGTTTTGTTGGACGGCGTGGATAACGTGATATATGTACTTATACATACATTATAGACATACATATAAACACACGCACGCACGCACGCATGTGCACGCACACACACACAACACGCACGCACGCACACACACACACACACGAAAGGCTTTCATTAAAGATTTTCCCTGACCCGCTTCCGCTTATCTTGGGAGGCTGAAATTTCACGTATATAATGATACACATCTCTGTAGGTCATGTCCTCGTTTCCATTCCTTAATTCATAACAAGTTTTTCTACTACAGCGGTAAAGGTACAATAAGGTGTGAAAATAGAGACCCTCGATGAAATAAAAGCAACTTACAAACAAGATGCCTAATCATATAACATTAAAAATTGGCATCGACAGTTCGGGTGTGGTCGGAGACCTATGCAGAAGTTGGCTGCTCGATGGGTTCACCGGTTTCGCACACCTTTCCAGAAGGTACGAGTCCATTATTGCAAGGCTCTTTTAGTTATGTGGCAAGAAAATGTTTTTTGACTAATGCTGGATGAAATTTGGGTCCCTCACTATGATCCAGAAACTAAGGCCCATTCAAAGAAATGAAAGCACTTTCATACCACCCCCAAAAAAAAAACAAAAAAAAATATATATATATATTATATAGTATATATATACCTAACTAATAACATAGAAAATATTAATATTAAGAGTATAGACACTACGGAAACATGATATAGGACCAGATAGATAAAGATACTATTGACCACATGAGAGTAAGTGATGAAGATCAGGATATCATCATACCGAGCAACAGGACAACACTAACACATTCACCAAAGCGGATTATAATACGACACACAAAGAACATAATACACAACAAAACAGATAGAAATATAGAGAAGGAGTATATAACAGAGATAGAGATAGAAGAAAACGTATAACTTGAGACATATATGACTAGATTACTTAAAGTATATATATAAAAAAAATAAAAAATAATACATAAAAATATAAAAATAAAAATAAAATAATATAATAATATAATTATAGACAAAAATAAATAAAATAATATAGTAAAATAAATATAAATAAATAATATAAAAAAAAAAAAAAAAAGAATAATAAAAAATAAGTAAAATAAATAAAAAATAGAAAATAATAAAAAAAAAAAAATAAATAAAATAAATATAAAAAAAAAATAAAAAAAACAAAGAATATAAAAAAAAAAATAATAATAGAATGTAATAAGATAATAAATATAAATAAAAATAAATAAAAAAAAATAATAAATAATAAAAAAAATATATAAATACTATATGTTTGTGTGTGTGTGTGGTGTGTGTGTGTGGTGGTGTGTGTGTGTGTGTGTGAAAATAGATAGATAGATAGAGATAGATATAGAATATATAGAATAGATAAAATATAAAGAGAGGATGACAATAGTACAGATAATGCCAGAACATAGAAACACAATAGAGGAGACAATGACTAGACGAGTATCAGAAATATATAAATACACAAAAAAAAAAAAATAAACAAGAAAAAAATAAGATCGTTCCAAGAGCACAACACACACACACACACTTTATGGACTCTGGCAGAGCGGGTGGTTCATCAATTCCAGCGTTTTTGGAGGAGATTTACATCCGCCACAATCCGCTGCATTACGAAAAAGATATTATAGACATAAGGAGATAGAGACAATATTAGAGGAGACAAAGAAATAAAATAAGATAGAGGAACTAAATACGAAGCAAGAGGCGGAAGTATCAGACGGAGCTACCTTCGGCTAGCGGCTGGAGAGACCCATCGTCGACAGAGGACGCCTGTGTAAGGGGGAGGTAGTATGCTATGCGGTGGGGATGGGGTTCGTGGTGATGTTTGGGGTGGGAGGGAATGGTGTGTGGGTGACGTGGGAGGGAAGACGTCGTTGATGTGTCAAGTAGAGAAGAGAATAATAGTGTAGTTGTAGGGGGGATGTAGGTGTGGTAATGATGTCGTGAGGCGATGAGTGATGTGAGTAGTGAGGAGGAAATAAAGATAGATGATGTGGGAGGGGATGTTGTGTGTGTGTGGGAAGGATCAATATGAGAGTGAGAGGAGAGATAGTGACGAGTAAGTAGTGTAGAGGAGAGGATGAGATGGTGTGTGTGGGAGGGAAGATGTAGTGGTGGTGGAAGGGAGGTGGATACGATGTGAGGGAGAGGAAGGAGAGAGATAGGAGAGAAAGATGAATAGAATAAGAGAGATAAATAGGATAGTAAAGTGTTGTGGAAGAAAATAGATGGAATAAGATAGTAAGGATGGAAAAGAAAAGGGAGGGATGTGTAAATGTGGTGTGTGTGGAGGTGAGTGTGTGTGTGTGTGTGTAGTAGTAAGTGGGAGGGGGGATGTGATATGTGTAGATGATAAGTAGAGAAGGAGAATGTAAGTAGAGTGTAGTGTGGTGGAATGTACTGAGAGGATTGTAGTAGTGTGTGTGTGAAGGGATGTAGCGCTCGCATGTTAGGGATGTGGTGATGTGTGAGGGATCATGTGTGTGTGTGTGATATGTGTGTGTTTTGTACCAATTTCAATTATTTTTATATCATTGGGAAACTGCTAACTGCAGTCACGTGTTTCAGCTTTCTTCTCTCTCTCCCATTCTATTCTCTAGGATGATTATACAGTAAACTCTACGCTGTGTAATCTCGAATTTCATCTGTTTTCAAAAATTATACCACTGGAAAATCTTTAACATCTGGACTGTACCTTCGTTTTTTCACTGCCAGTTATCTTTTATGTTGATTATATAACAAAACCAAAAGCTTTCCTCTATATAATTTTATGACTGACATAGAATCTTGGGGAAAAGGTCTACATACTAAGTCTACATACTAATCTTTGCCACTGATAATCTTAAGGCAGTATACTTAAGCTCTAATGTTAACATCTGTAAGCAGCTTATGGTTTTTTCCAACAGTGACACAAAAAAACGTATGGTTAACTTGGCTGAAAAGAAAATTCATCACATTTCATCAGATTTATTTCGCTTCAAGGATCTTGCAGATAGAGCATCACGTAAATGAGTCTTCGTATTTTTGTTCAGCATATATAAGTCCTGCGTCAAAGTTTATATCTCCAGATGATATGAAAACATGTGTAGACAAAGACCTTTTATCATTATTAGTTTGACTTTTGAATTCGTCGCTACATCCTTCCCATTTTTTTTCTTGCTATGTGCTGGAAATGTGAAGAATAGAAAAGGAGAGAAAGGAAGAAAGACGGTCTCAGAATAGCGTTAAAAGGCATTGTTCAGCCATGAATATAATAACTTGAATTATTATCAAGAAATAACTTTACGGAGCAACTTGACGAATGAATGATTTCACGAATAGCCAAAAACATTTTTTTTTTTCAAGAAGCTAATGAGTACGTTAACAATGAAATTAATGTTTTTCTTTAAAACATCTTTACCAGGATAATTTAACGAAAGGGTGATATCACGACCCGAGCCACAAGAACTCGGAAGTTTTTTATTATGTTTTTTCAGAAGAGGGTCTAACAAGTACAGAGTTGAAGGTGATAATGATGATTGTAACATACGGGTAATAGGGATCGAGAGAGCACGCGTTTGTGAATATGAGGCTGAAGCAGGCTTATGTCTTTCTTTTCAGAAAGAACCCACTTTTATCTTTAGAACGTGGCTTAGAAGGAAGAAGTGCTCCCAGCAGATGGTGGTTGTTGATTGATCAATGCAGATGAGTAGAGAGGAGTAGATGGCTAATCTTGAAGAAACATTAAGTACGAATATGAGTTTAAAGACGGAAGTCAGAGTGTTGAGTGAGATGTATGTCAGCGTGTTCTGGGTTGGCAGACATTAGTTCATGTTGCTGGTAGGGGTCACTGCATCTAACCTTTAATCTCTCCTTTGTTATCCCCGCCTCCAAGACAAGGAAGGGAGGTTTGAAGGCACCCCTCTCATCTACCTAAGCAGAGTTTATCCCGCTTCCTCCCCCGTTCTCTCCCCTCTTTCGTCTCCTATCTCGTATACTTTTCCATAATCATGGCAGACATACAAACAAAAATACAAATCGAAATATATACATAAGTAGAAACAGTAGCTATATCCTACCACGATTCACTGGCAGGGCGCGCACGTTGACTGGGAAATTTGGCCTACTCTACTTATCGGCTAGTATAGTAGCCAATGACAGTTGATCATTTCAACTACAATGCTTTAATTTGAACATTGATCGCTAGTGTTATAAAATAAAAAAGCTAGCAGTGATAAGAATAATAACTGAGTACACCATTAGCTTAATGATTAAAGCATAAAGTAATTCAAATGAAATAGTGTCAAGATCAGCCTTCATTCTATTGTTCATCACAAATCTCGGTTTAGGACAAATTACGGTTAAGTAACACAAATGCCGACAAGAACAATTACCGAAAAAAATGGATACAGAAATACACAAACACACACGCACGAATACACCACACGAATGAACAAAACAAATATACACACGTGCTTGTGTGTAAACCTCTATCAAGGGCAAAACCCACGGGCCTATACCATCCGCTCTATCCGCATTCTGAAACCGCGTTTGTTCTTCCTCGGACAAGGGACTCACCAGAGCTTTGGTCTCTACCCCTTCCTTACAAATTCCAGACGTAATACCTCTTAGCTGATGAAGCCATTCCTCTCGCATCTCAAGGGATGACCGACCTGGTTTTCTTCTCGTGCGGTTTCTGCCATGGCTGGGTCTCCTTACGAATGCCTACTGCATCGTGAAATGATTTTAAAATTCTCCGCAGGATTGCAAGTTATTGGACATTCGTGCGGATGGGGGGGGGGGGCGGGGCTTGAGAGCAGGCGGCCTTTCTGATGACAGTGCATATGTTTCCTGCTTAGTACCTCCCAGCGTCCCGGCATGCGTCATGAATGAACCCCGAATTTCTCTCTGTATATGATATCTTTCCCTTGCATATCTTTGAGATGTGCCAGTCCATTCGACCGCTTGATTTTCGCCAGCCTGGATGTTGCTAGGCTCATTCTTGATAGTTCATCGTTTGAGTGTTCCGTTCGCAGCAGGGAAATGGTCAAAGTATATCAAAGCAATAATAAGAACTCGGAACGCCATAACACAACAATAATAAGCACGTGGGTAAGTGTCCCTCGCGCCATTGCGCTAGGATCAATGTGATGTACAGCACAACGTCCCACACCCCTCCCACGACTATTCGATTTTCTCATTGCATCCAAGGTTGAGATACACTAGCTGATAGACGGTTATCTTGTCAGTCTTGATATGTCTACCTATGGCTGGAAAACTGATTTATTGAAAAATAAAGGCAATATTCGGGAATCCTTCTGTAGTTCAACCATTGTTGTCTGATCATTATCATAACGCCTATTTCAGTGACCTAAAGTATTTGTTTTGTCTATTATCTTATTGCCACTTATGCTGCTTCTGAAACCTAGTGTTTTGTCCAATCTTTCTCAATATGATAATTAAGTATAGAGCAAACAAGTAATTGTACGTAAAAAATATACTCCTACTACTCGACTGACTCGAGACTAAACATGACACACACATATATATGTATATTCATATGTGTGTGTGTGTGTGTGTGTGTGTGGGTGTCGTGTGTGTGTGTGTGTGTGTGGTGTGTGTTTTGTGTGTGTGTGTGTGTGTATGTGTGTAATGGTTGTAAATAGTATTATATATTAGTATATATATATAATATAATATAATATATACTATATATATATATATATATCATACAGGTGTGTTGTGTGTGTGATGTGAGTGTGTGTGTGATGCGTACGGACGCACACACACGGAAGCCTGTCTCATCTGTTACGGAGGGACATGTTTTGTTTCTTTCACTTTCATCAGCTATGGCGTGCACAAAATCCATCGAAGTTGCTGAACAGCGTTGAGAGTCACCTGAACAAAAAGCCTTCGCATCACGCACTAATCGCAATTAAATAATTTGTTTTCTCACTACTTCCTTCTAATTATTCAGTCTTTTTCAGTCCTTTTGGCATTACTCTACCTACTTTCCCATGTGTCTTATCATTTCTCCTTTTCCTTTTCCTAACACTTGTGTTCCTTTCCCTCCTTTTCTGACGCCTCGCGATTCCTTTCCTCCATTTTCTTATGTTCTTCCTACTCTTCCTTATTTCTCACTATTCCTCTTTTTCCTTGAGTCTAAATCTTCCTTCTAATTTCTCTCGCGGCTTACTATTCCCCTTCCTTTCCCTAACATCTTATCGTATCTCTTCCTTCCTCACTATTTCTCTTGCTTCGCCTCAACATCTCCCTATTCCTTCTCCTCCTTTGCCTTATCTCCCCATTCCCCTCGCTCCGTTACCCGACGTCCTATTCCTCCTCCTGCTCCTTTTTCTAAGTCCTTCCTATTCCTTATCCTCCCTCCTTCTCCTCGTCCTCGAGACCAACGCCAGTGGGGATGGATAGGTTCAATTTGGGAAATGCACCCAAGCAAGAAAAGATGCAAAGATGCAAATCTGCCCAACTCGGGGGCGTAATCATCCCATCCCGGATCTCATTGGGGAGCAGTTGTCATGCCTGTCAGACTATAGCAACACCATCTTCCTGGGCGACAACTTTGTGTGTGTGATCCATGTGTCTGAGGGCAAACGCGACAGGGGAGGAACGAGGAGAATTGTGGGGGGAAACTTTAAGGAATAAGAAGAGACTGTCAAGATTCATTGTGGTTAAGATTTTGGGATTTTGAATAAGGAAATAATGGGATTGATTATATTTAATGAAGGTAATACATGTATAATGATGCTTAAACCAGGGATGAAAGCGCTACGTTAATTAAAGTCACGAAACACAATACAAAATTCCTAGCCATTGTTATAATTCATGATTTTTGCCATTATTCATATAATCATATTAGCATCATTACCGCTATTTATGTTGCGTAGCCATTGCTACCACAGCTGCCTTAAAATAACTACAGAACCAGCAAGAAAAAAGAATAAAAGACCCCCAAAAAACGATATAAACGAAACCGGTCAAAGACTTCTCAAACTGTAAAGATTCGTTCTCATTCATACACTTTTCTACATATGTTGCAGTGAACAATGTTCAGGTAGCCATAATACCATAAAGATGGTATAGTCCGTACAGATATTTTTATTTCTTTTAGTTTGGATCAGAAATCTTACCTAAACTCTTAGTATTCAGTGTATGTGGCAACTCTATTTTGTGAAGGCTTATGCATAAGACCAGAACTTCCATTCAACTGGAGTATTAGAAGAGTATATATCTGCATTTCACTTTCTTAAATGAAATATATCTATTCATTCATAATTTCCTCTCGGAGTAATTTACGATGCAAACATTTTCATACATGCTTGCGTAGAATCGTAAACGAACCCATTACGCACTATGTATTTCTGGGATTAACCACAATACTTAAAGGACAGTACGTATGAAAACATACGCAGTCATTTCACTCTTGGTGCACTTTAACACATTTCATACGTTTCAATAAGCAGAGAGTTTTCTTCTGCGATGAACAGGTTACGTGCTGTAGGAAGTGTGCAGGATCCACGGTCAAGCCCCCTGGATCGATGGGGCTCGCACACACACACACCCAGGGACGGGTGAGGGATAGCGTCAAAAAATAACAAGACAAATAGATACCTTCCACTCCTGCTCTCCTCTTTGTTTGGGATGGCGCAAACTAGCGGAGCAAACAGTCCATCTGGCCACCAGGTCTTGTATCATATTGTAAAAGAGCGTGTGATTGTAAGTGACGGCCCGAAGAAAGGGGGTCTCATCGCGTTCCCGGGCCTATTCTCGACCCTGAGCGACCCGGGCTTTTTGGCTTTAGATCTATTACGCGCAACCAGAATGTTCGTAGTTCACAAAGGATTAAGAACATACAGGTAAAACTGGACGCGGCCTCGACACACGCACCACTTCATATCCTTGGTCCTTCAACATTTAAGCCTTGTTTGCTCCTCACGGGTGTCAGCTGTGAGTGGCACTTACCCATATTACCCTAGGGACCCATATAACTGGCATTTAACTTATCTTACCTGCTAATGTTGTGTTGGGGTCTCATAACTTTATTATCCTTTTTTGTCCTAGATTAGTGTTATTAGCCGTGGTTTAATGTCATAGGAGTTTTACAGCTGCGCTGGGCGCCTGAAATGATATTCATATTTCATAATGGATTGTTCAAATTAAGCTGCTAAAAATGGGAGGAAAGGTTTGAAGTAAATGCAATGCTTTATTTATTTCAGAGCGGTTAGGAAATAAAACGTAAGTAGACGACAGCTTCACTAATAACAACACAGACACCATAGTACACATATACCATTCCCAGGTAGAAATGCGTTCCCAGTTGCTCCACTAGTGAGATCTCGTAAAAAGTATATTTCACAGCGCAATTGTTCTGTTTCCGTAAGACACGTCATCTTCTGTTAAGCAGGGAACAAGGGGGCATAGCTTCTTTCCATGTAAAGCCTAAATCTCCTGTTTATCCTGGCATATATCTAGCCATTTGATCAGAGTATTCAATCGCTGTTTTCTCTTTCATCCATAATAATGGATAGTAATATCATTACGATATCTCAAACAGATGTCCTTTACCATGCGTCTCACCTGGAAGATTTTCGAGACTTGACCTATTCTTGGCCTTCCTTTAAACTGTTGCTATCGCATCTTCGTCTGTCTAACCTGACAGGTCTTATATTTTACGGTATTACCATATGCCTGGTATGATTTGAAAATGCCTGTCTTCCTTTATTGTATATATAAGCTAGTCTAAATATAAAGAGGAATATTACCATAAATCTTGTGATTTATACCCAAAGCTTGCGGTCAAAAATTGGTTTTCTTACGAGGGCTTAATCTGAACTAGATATGAATCTGTGACGGTGATGATATATTGATGCGGAAAAAATATGGACTCTGTGCTGGGGCAAGGTATATGCCAGGAAAACGAGAGATTTAGGCTTTTACGTGGAAAGAGAGAGAAAAAATAAATAACACGAGATACTTTTACCTTGAGGAACGCGATGGAATAGGCTACGTACCTCTCTCCGGATAATAGTAATATATTCAATGAAACAGAATAACGGAAAAGTAATGGCTGCACTAAACTTTAATGATCCGAATATCTAATATTTCAGATCAATTAAAATTGTTAATGACATAACCATTTCCCGTAATTGTATTGCAGGATTCAAATTTGGTTTATCAGTTTTAGTATTATATACAGTATAATAAGTATCTATATATATATATATATTATCCTATAATATATACAGTACTACTAAGTATATACATATACTATACATAGTATATAACGTATATATACATATATATAGATATATATATATAATTAATATTATTATTATACTATGGTGTGTGAATATAGTATCGTATATGTAATATTAATTATATAGTATAAAATATTTAATATAACTCATCAATATTATTATACATATACTCATAATACAATATTAAATATATATAGACTATATATATCAATATACTCTAATTATAGTATATTATGTATAGGGTGTGTTTTGTGTACTTATCTATATGTATAATGTAATATATTGATATTATGTAATACATATGTATGTATATATTGAGTATAGAATATAGTATAATGTATGTAATATATAGCATATTAGATAATATGTAATAACTAATGTATGTATGTTATGTATGTATATTTATATTTATATGTGATTTTATCAGATGGTATAGTGCTATAATATAACTTGTTATAAGTTAGTATATATATATTATAGTGTATAGTTATAAGAATATATATAATATATATAACGTATATTAGATATTATATGATACTAATAGTAGACATCCTACTAATAATAGTATATATAAGGTGTAGAGCGATACAGCACACACACAATACGTATGTAAGAACATACATATCATCATACATTACAGTACACACACCATCAACTGACACACACACTATCTATTATATTATATTATTTATTAAATAGATTAGTCATATAATAGGTTATATATGATATCCTATATGTATCACATAGCATTTGAAAACGTCGGTAAAAGGAAGGCTATGATACATGTTGCGTTCATTCCTCAGACAATAAACGAATCATATCAATTAATCAGGAAAATCAATTATCAACAACAAATACTAAGTAAACAATGCATATTTTTCCATAATTACATATTACTAAATATATCTTATTCGAACGTTCCAAAGGCTAAAATTAAACACCGGAACATAACATTGATAAAGGGAAAGTAGAAAAGTCATGGCAATGTGTAATAAAATCAAGTTTGATTTCTGTGCATAAAGGCAAAAGATAAGTTTGACTCCCGGTTTAAAGTTCAATTGTATGATGTAGATCGAATCTGACGGTTAATATTAAACACAAATCCACAGACACGAAGGTAGCCGCGCAAGGCCAACATGGACGGTTCATAATAATGGGAATTATGTTAATAATCGAAACCAATAATTCCATAGGGAGTAAATTATACATTACAAACTATTTTGACATAATCACTGAGAGCAAATAAGATCGGATAAGGAAGAAATACGGCGGAACATGCCAAGAAATAATAGAAAATATGCAACTCGACAATGTAGAGAACCCACAGTACGTATGAGAGAACACACAGACCGTAGTTGAACTAAAATATCCACATCGATATGTTGCTATTACGTGGGTGATTCTCTCTTTATAAGAATGGACCATATATATTTCCCATAACCCTGTCAACTCCTAAACGTCTGGAAAAGCAAAAGATTCATCCTGTTACTCAATATCACTTTACCATGCACGCGCCCTCAGGAGCGCAGCTAGCGCACACCCATACACAACTCACTGATACTATAACCTATATACTATATCCTGCTCACTATAACGGGTGATTACTACCTAATATACCCCTCTCTTATTACTACGTACTATACACTCAATATATAGAGAGAGAGCCCAGATGAGGGCAGATACCATATACTACATAAGTGATTATCCGTGCTATCGTATATGCTACATACTCATACACCTGTGACCTCACTATCATATACATTAGAATAGAAACACTATAGAGTACCATACCGGCCACCATCGCACTCACACACTATCTACATCACTAGACGTACATACCTTACCCGTAACATCTACTCGTCATATCACTACCCTTTAATAACCAATCTGAAGCCCTATAACCCACACATAAATTATAAGTCTTTATATAAATCCTATATCCATACATCATAAACGGCGCTGCACAATCGCACCTCACTTACCGTCATATCTTATATACGTATAACCTAATCATACACACACCTGACTTCCCTCACATCAACCTACAGTACATATCCATAATACTACTACATCCCTACCATCACGCTTGACCACCCTACATCTCCATAGTATATACCGTAGTATCATAACCACATATTAAAGTAGTATAATCATCGTACTACTATATAAACATCAATACAACTACCAACACAGAGAGCTCATACACACCTATACCAGTCGATATAAACCGACACAATTACCCCTATCCCCTATATCATACAATCACCTACTCCGCATTCTACAATTATGCTTCAATAACTCGCTCATAATCTCATTCTACTAATCAGGTGATATTAGCCATCCACTCACCGGCTGTGATCAAATATAAACAAGAACTTAGATCATATGCACTATAATACACTTATGATCATTACAGCGGTGCGCACGCCAACCACCCACGCAACCTCGACCCCGAAATGCCTCATCGAGACCCTACCCCAGACTCGCTAAGACCTTCATCAGTGTGTGTGGTGTGACGATGTCCTATTGATGTTGTGATGTCGTGTGTGCTTGTGGTGTATTGTATGATATGTCTTAACTAATGTGTGTGTGTGTGTGTGCTGTGTGTGTGTGTTGTGTTAATACAGTGGAAGCCCTCGCTATAAACGTGTTCAACCTTTACAGTTCTGCTGCTTACAGATTGCATTGGCATTTTCTGCATTCTGATTGGCTAACAGTCTCTTCCCTGCTTCTCTCGTTTCTCTACCTGTGTGTCAATAACGTTACGGTTTACTATATACATGTACGTAAAACAGCTTGCCAAATTTAAGTTTGAAATTTTCTCTAAACCCATAAGCCTTCAGTTCGTTATGATGATTAAATTATATTTACAGTACAGTAGTTATTTGTAAAAAAACGTTTATCGGTACTTTTATTTGTTAAACAAATGGCTTGGGCCTGTAATAAGGTTTTGTTCTTGGTTTCAATGTATTGTTTCGTATTTCATTGTTAATAGATTGTAAAAAAATTAAGGTTACTACTTCACGGATTTCACCCTATCACGGGTTCTTTTGGAACGTAAACCCCGCGAAAACACGAGGGGTCACTGTATATTATACTATATATATAACTATATATATATATATATATATATATCCTTAATATAATATATATATATTATATATATATATACTATATATATATATGTACACACACACACCACACACACACCACACCACACACACACACATATATATACATATTAATATATAAATATATAGTATATACTATATATGAGATATGTTGTTAGAATATGCACATATATATATATATATATGTTTATAGAGATATATGCACACACACAGACACAACCATGGTAGTAAAAATAGCGCATGATATATAAAACATTATACAAAATATGGAAATTGCAACAAAGAAAAGAAATCTATCCCCTTACTCCACTTTTAAATTGCCTCAGAACTTGAGAAAGAGTTCAGGAAGTAGTTACAGTGCGTGTTCTAACTTTGCTGAATCCAACTTATCCTGAAAGACTTCTCTAAATTAAGTCCCCTATTCTTAGAAATATGTATAGAGCTATAACTTTGATTATTTGTATTTTGATAGGAGAGTTAATGGACTTTACAATACAATCTGCATACAGATTGTATTGGATTTTTTGTAATTGACAATCTGAAAGAGTATTTGATATTCATAAATAAAATACATTTCTGTGAATACAGCATTTTCCTTTATTAAGAATAATAAAAACAAGTAAAGAATCCTGTAAATGGTAAAATCTGTTATCAAGAGACGTCTACAGGTCATCGATCGAAATTTCGCTGTCATAGTGCATAAAACTTCTCTCCCTTTGTGTAGTTCTGACAGGATTTAAAACAAAAAAAAAGTGGAGGGGAACTGCGGGGAAAGAGAGGAGAGAGAGAGAGAGAGAGAGAGAGAGAGGAGACGAGAGAGAGAGAGAGAGAGAGAGAAGAGAGAGAGAGAGGGGGGGGGGGGCAGAGGAGAGAAAGGGAGAGAGGGGGAGATAGAGAACAGAGGAGAAAGGAGAGAGGGAGAACAGAAAAGAGGAGAGAGAACAGGAGGAGGAGAGAGGAGAACAGAAATAAAGAGGAGAGAGAGAGAAAAATAGAGGAGAAAGGAGAGAGAGAACAGAAAATAAGAGGAGAGAGAAGAGAAAGAAAAAAAGAGAGAGAGAGAGAGAACAGAAAATAAAGAAGAGGAGAAAGGGAGAGAGAGAACAGAAAATAAAGAGGAGAGAGAGAGCACGATAGTACAGGAGATAGTGATAATACAATAATGCTTTTACCATCCTATAGAGATCCAAAAACTGTCTATAAAACAAAGCATGATATATAATAACGGAAGATATAATGCTATACAAACAGGACTCCCACAGCAAACAGGAATGTT
This sequence comes from Penaeus vannamei, assembly GCF_003789085.1. Lineage (NCBI taxonomy): Eukaryota > Metazoa > Arthropoda > Malacostraca > Decapoda > Penaeidae > Penaeus > Penaeus vannamei. The sequence goes on from NW_020869867.1 coordinate 463,414, forward strand.
AAATGGGTATGACATATATGGTAATACAATAAATTTATGATAGGGAGACTATATGCAACGATGAAAACCAAAGCATCCTGATGGAGAGCTGTCACAGAGCCGGCCGTCAACACCATCATCTGCAGTACATGTTACTAGTACCTGACGGGGTTGCATAATCCATATTGTAAATGAAGCTTTATGCATCGGGCTTGTGACTGACAGGGCCTATCCGGCATTCGTCCACTAACATTGTAGTGAAAATTGATAAGTCACCTGGTGTTCTGTCCCTTGTAACGTTGCCAGTTTCGGACTGGAACATGTGGAAGGATTTTTTAAAATTCTTGCCTGGCTGCATGCGACTGCTCTTAGTGTAGTCGGTAAGGGAAATGATTTTATCTTATACCTTCTTCATAATTAAACCAATGAATTTTGTGATGGCGATATTAATTCAATATAATCTTTGGACATACCGAATACATGTTTGGATGAGTATGATAAGGTTTGTGAATATATCTTTAATATTTACGCATATCGAACACCTTTATCTTAAAAATCCTTAAACCTCATAAAAAGGGAGCAAATGAGATATTACGATAACAATAACAATGTAACAGAATACTCTTCAAGACTTTTAACAGAGTAATAGAAACGAAAAACAATACAAAAATGTGCTCACTCACAGACAACGAAATCCATTTTTGTGCACAAAAAAGAAAACACCCAATTAGTATTCCAACAAAGAATGTCAACAAAAACAATAGTCGGTGAATGTACAATGTAGTCGTACATTTGCTGCTGGAGTCGTGTGTCCTCGTGAACTCGAATGTCAGGAGTCAGGATTCATCTTTGTTGAGTCGACGCCCGGGTCACGTGTTGCGGCTCGGGCTGGGTTTGGCAGAGGCAGCGGGCCAAAGCTTTGACTTTCAGTTCAAATCTCCAATTCCTTAGCTATTTGTGATTGTATGTATATCATGTATATATATGTGTGTGTGTGTGTGTGTGTTTACATGTATATATATAATATATTATATATATATATATATAATATACGTATATATAATATATATATTATATATATATATATATTTACATGTATAGTATATATTATATATATATATATATATAATATATATATATATATATGTATATATATTATATTATATAAATTATATATTATATATATTATATTTTATATAATATATATATAATAATTTTTATATATTATAATATTATATATATTATTATATTATATATATATATATATATATATATATATATATATATATATATTTACATATATATTATATATATATGTATATAATAATATATATATATATATATATATATACACTATATACTATTATACATGATATATATATAATATATATATATATTATATATATATATATATATATATATATATATAATATAGTATAATGTATATATATATATATATATATACTATATTATATATAGGATATAAATTTTACTTAATATTTTTATATTATATAATACTTATTTATATATATATATATATACGATATACAATAATATAATATATATATATAAGTACTATAATATTATATATATATTATGTACTAATACATATATATATATATATATATAATAATATATAATATATGTATATACTTATATATATATATAATAAATATATATTATATATATATATATATATAATATAAATATATATATATATATATATATATATATATATTATTTACCATGTATATATATATTACTTATTAAATAAATATATATATATAGCAAATATATATACCTATACACAAATACAAAATTATAACTAATATATATATATAAAAATTAATATATATATATATAGTATATATATATTATAAATATATATATATATACTATATATATATATTATTATATACTATAGTACTATATATGATAACAATACAGATATATATATATATATATATATAATTACATTCACGATTCACTTTCACACACACAACCAACACCAAACATATAACATTACATACATACATACATGTACATATATAAGTATCCGCTATCTAACTATAAATATCTTATAATATAATAAATATATAATGCTTCATTTACATCCTAGCTCACACACACAACACACCAACACATAAAACATACATAACATAAACATCAATCTATATACAAACATATTATAGATAAATCTATATATATTAATTATACTATTTTACACAAAACCTTATATAGTTAGATAGACACACACTACACAAACACAGGGCAGGTATTAAATTATACATTATATATTTATATACATATATATGTATATATACATATATACCAGTATCCGCCACACATATCTTTATACCAAATATACTGTATTGGACGCTCAAACAAGCATTTCAACTCAGCATAGAGTAAACTAATTTTATTGCAGATCTTCTGCATGCAATAATAAGGGGCTGTATTGATAAAAAATGCCGGTACGACACTCGGATCGTACTCCACCTCTCTAATCCTATTCTATCGATATTTATTAGAGCGATCCATGCTACTCTACACAGACGAGATGTAAATATCATGCCTCTACAACAATATCA
>NW_020869867.1:470983-473483 GCF_003789085.1 Penaeus vannamei
AAATACCGTTTGCCGAGAGCTGATTCTACATCTATTTCTTGAGTTCTTGTGGGTACTGGATACTCTGTAAGGCGACACTTTTCGCGTGTCACTAAAGAGCCCAATCGGTCGTGCGAAAAAAAAAACTCTGTTGCTTCTTCGTGCGTGGCTTGGCATTCTTCGTCGATGTGGCCCTTTAAGTATTGAGAAAAGACGGATGCAAGAGATTACCCTCGAAGCCGGAGGAGTAAAGACTTTAGAGTCCTCAAGGGAAACCCCATCTCGGCTTTGTTAAGCTCTAAGATTCCCTGTAGGCCTTGCTAAATACCTTCGGATGACGGAGATAAAGGAATCGAACTAAGAAACCGTTGGGTTCCATCGCCGTATCGACAACGAAGGTAAATAAAACCAGTTTCTGACAACAACAATAACAATAATAGCATTAGTAGTAACAGTCATAGTAACAATAATAACAAATAGAATAACATGAGAAGAATAAAACTACAGGGCTTTCTAAAACATGTTTCTGCAATTAGGTGTCCTTGTATTATAATTGAATTCAGTACGCGATTATACATGATCATACTGAAAGAATAGACAGCTGTTGAGGAAATTGTATTCAGATTTTTCATAACTTCTTATGGTTATTGCTGAGGTGGAATTATTTTCGAGGGGGGCCTTATATGTTGCAGGAACAGATCAACATGAAATGAACACCCACCGTGAATAAACTTCATGCTGTGTGTGTGTGTGTGTGTGTGTGTGTGTGTGTGTGTGTGTGTGTGTGTGTGTGTGTGTGTGTGTGTGTGTGTGTGTGTGTGTGTGTGTGTCTGTGTGCGTGTGTTCGTGCGAGTGAGTAAAAATCTTTGATGTTATATGCTGTACCTTGACAAACACGTAATACTTCAAAGCTAAAACCTACATGCACTCTTCGTTATTCGAAATAAAGTAAACATTCGAGTTTATTAATATTTCCCAAACGAAAAGAGTATTTGTCCAATTCACCCAAAACATTGCATTTCTAATCAACAAAAGCAAAAGTTTTTTTTCTGTTTTTTTAGAACCATCCCCTGGAAAGACTAGAAATAATGGTAAATAAATTCATTGGATTTGTGTTGTGCCCAGTGACGCCCTTCTCTGAATTTTTCGTCACTGCGCTGTTCTTTTATATGCCAGAGTATTGCAGAATTCTATTGGACAAAGGTCACACGGCTAGGCACTAATGAACCGGTCTGTAATGAGACAGATGCTCGCTCCCAAACGCGTTGCATTTTAATGTTGTTAGAAAAAGAAGTTAACCGAGTCTGTGTTTGCGAAAAAGTCAACTGCGTATGCTTCGTTCGCTTGCCTGTATGCTGTTTCCTCTAGAAATTCATTGAATAACAGGTCGCATATCTGAAATACGATCAAAACTATGATTCAAACAGAACCTCCAAAACACGCTTTGGATCCTACAGAGCGTCGAACAGCACGGTGACTCGCGAAGGCACGTCATTAAATCGCGTCTCACCCGCACGACCACACGGCGTCCCCCTCGCAGCCCCGGTCCCGCCCAACACAGGCTCCATCAGTCACACCGGCTCGACCTGTCCACAAGACCCACCGGTGAATGCTGGGCCGGTAACGAGTCGCGAATGATAATGTGGGCTATATATAGTGAGCAGCGGAGTGTGTGTGGGTAATGGCAAGCGGCCGCCGCTGTGGTCAATACCTTCAGAGGGCGAGGTGGCGAGGGCTGTTTGGGGCAGATGGGCGAGGTGGGGGAGGGGAGGGTAGGGAAAAGTTTTGGAAGTAGAAAGGAGAGGTTTAGAAAAGCGGGCAGGGGGACAGGTTTAGGAAGGGGTGGGTGGGAAAGGGAAATGGGGTTTGAGCAGAGGAAAAATTAGGAACCGAGGTGGGGGCAGGGAGAAGTTTAGGAAAAAGAGAAGGAAAGGTTAAAGAAAAAGGGATCTGGCTAAGGATTCGAGAGAGGAAGCAAGAGAAGTTTAAGAAAGGAGACGGAGAGTTTTCTGACAGAGAAGTGCTGAGGACAGGTTTAAAATGGGTAGGGAGTGGAGGCAAGTTATGAAAGGTAGAAATAAGCTTGGCAATGGGGGGGGGAGGAGGGAGATGCTCAGGATAGTAGAAGCAGGAAGAAACATCGGAGAGGAGGGAGGGGAGATTTAGGAAAAGGTTAAGAGTGAAGTTATGCAGCAGATTCTCCGAGGGAATTAAAGGTTGCTGGAGACTTCACAATGCTGGCGACGTGGATACAACAAGAAAACGGTTGCGTAATATTTGTGGTTGGTTTCAGTTCAGGTTTGTGTGTTTTATATGTGCTTTCAGAGAAGTAACCTAATTTATGAATCCTGTTGGAAGAAAAAAAATAAAACTATAAATCTCACTCTCACCATTTTCATCGATCTACCTATCTACTCAGATGGTAAAAATAAAAGAATATCACTAAAAGACACCATCACGCTACATCACTGCCATTCCTAGGTTTTCCATTCAAAATCATTTACTCATCAAGGTCCTCTCA
>NW_020869867.1:495983-498483 GCF_003789085.1 Penaeus vannamei
TTTTGGTGGGGGCGCGGGAAATATACGAACCAACAGAACTCATCAAGATAGGATGTCAAACCAGACAACCCTTCCTGCAGGAGCACCTCCCTACCTTAAAATGGTACCTGAATGACAATAAAGTACGTCATCTCCACGCTAACTTTAACGCATTCCAACCTTGCGTAATATGTTTATCCCGCTGAGTTTGTGTTGTTAGAGCCCTCCCCATAACTCTCTTGGTCCTGAGATGCTTGACATAATTGCTTGTTGAGAGCCGTGCGCTGCCGACATATTTACTTTCCTAACATAAATTGTTCATGTATGTGGGACCTAATGTTCTCTTAGACATATGTTGGCCTTAAGAAGATATAATCTTAAAAGAATTGCACACACACACACACCTAGATGAAATAGATATAATTTTGGTAATTGGGTATATGATCAACTGCTTAGTTGTGTACGTCGGAAAAGATAGAAATGTAAAAAAAAACAACTTTGAAGCCCCCCCCTTTGTTCTGTTATTCACAAAGCCATAAATTCATGTCTCGAAAAGGATTTTTATGTTTGTGTTCATCTTTTACTAATACCTACTTTCATTATGCTTTGCTTTGGAGGCATCAAAACTCACTTTACATTATGCTAGATATAAAACTAAATAGACTTTGTGATATAGAAGCACGCATCCAGATATGCACACGCATATATACTGATGCATACATACATACATACACACATACAGAAACCTAGACAGGCAAATAAACACAAACACAGATGCACAAATATACACAAGAACACAAATACACACAATATGAATAAATAAATAATTAAACAAAAATAAAACTTCTAGAAATAGGCTTGTACTCGGATTCAGAGATAAGTCCTCAACGGACGTGTCTCAAGATGCTCCTTCCATCACGGTCCCCACTAATAATACCCCTAATGTTTCTGTCGGCGCAGTCTCCATCACACTTCGTATTTCCCCTTCCTCTCCGTGCTGTCTCCACCTTTCCTTCTCTCTCCCCTCCCTCGCTTTACTTTGTGTATTCTGCTGTGCGTCACAGTGGCCAGGCGACCGGTGGACATGTTGACAAATCATCAAACTCACAAATACAAGCAGCGGTACTTCCGTTCCCGCTCACCGACTCCAATCACTCCCGCTGCCCAGCAAACACGTCATGTAGCACCAGAGTCTACACACAGGGCACTATACAATAACTTTCGAATGCTTCAAACTTTAATATTCAGGCCGATCAAATATTGCTTTCCATCTTGTGTTACCGCTGTCGAAACACGTGCATAGAGGCTGGTTTGTCCAATAATAACTCAGCGGACATTACCGCCTGTCTGCACGGGAGGATTACGGGCATTCAATAAAGGTTGGAAATGTGCCTTCATTTGCATGGTGACACGATATACACGGGACATACACGTTCCCCAGATATTAGAAGTGTTGATGGAAATAGTAGTGGTAGGTGGCAGTGGGAGTTTTATAGTGACGTGTGCTGATAGGCGAATCCAAAATATTCATCAAACAAAACTGCATCAGCTGGGGGTAGCGCTGATTGATCTACCAAATGCGATTAAACTTCTGTTTAACTTTAGATTGTTAATTGTGAAACTTTTGATCACACACTGCGACACAGAACTCGCGATGCTGCATCATAGTGTTCGCTAACCCCGACCTTTCTTTGCAATTTAATGAGACTAAATTTCCAGCGAGGGAAAAAAAACGTATATGCAACGTTTTTGGAATGTCATGGGATAATGGCAATAGTGACGATGTTCATCATAGATCTAATGCATTCCATGATAAGATATGCCGTATTTATTTTTACTGCTGGTGAAATGATAAAGGAATTTGATAATAGTTTAAGGTATGGGGCTTCCATATTCGTAAATCATTTTATACACATTTCCAACCTATTGGGTAATCAGTATAAGCTCCGGTTAATGTGATTAGTTTGCTCCGGATCGCCATGTATTAAACCCTTATATTGGTATTGCAGAGGGGGAGGGCGTAAGCAAGAAAGAATGGCAGCGAGAGAAGTAGAGCAAAGGATGCTGGAGGAAAGGCGCGTGTGGTTGAGAGATGTAGGCGGAGGTGTAGGGGTGGTGAGAGGGGAGAGGTGTGAAGGAGAGGCAGGGTAGGGGATAGGTGCGGAGAAGGAGAGAGATGGTAGGGGAGGGCGAGGTGGGGAGAGAGAGAGAAGGGGAGGGAAAGGGGTCTCAGAGGTACGGAGGGAAGTGAAGGTGTGGGGGGGGGGACGAGGAAGGAAGGGAGAGAAAACGTGTAGAGAGAAAGGGGGAGAGGGGAAGGCTGGGATACAGAGAAGGGGCAGGAGAGGGAGGGAAGGGGAACACGGGGAGAAGAAAGAAAGGGCAGGAGAGGGATAAGGTGCGGAAACGGAAGGAGGGAGGAGGGAGGCATGAAGAGGAGAGGTGAGGGACTGGGTGTGGAGGTGAGAGGTACTTGCCAGAACCACACGTTTGCCTAGGTCGCTCTTGTCTGTTGCCTTGG
>NW_020869867.1:500983-503483 GCF_003789085.1 Penaeus vannamei
GTGCACAATAGTTGTGTTTACGCTTCTGCCGGCTCCAGCGATCTGGAAACGCACGCGGCATCATCTATGTAATGCTTAGGCGACTCTGCTAGTGCAGTAGCATGTTACTCTCTGTTCAGTGGTCTTGCTTCAGCTTTTCTGAACTCGGTACACGTGTTTATGGTTTAGTCAGTAGCGGTCCTCAGCTACAATGCGCGTGGATTCTACTTGTGTGCCGTATAAACTCCAACCTTGCAGTATCCTATCTTCCCTTGCTACTCCTTGTAATGATTCTCCCATTCTTTTTAATGTCCCAATCTAGTACTAATACACTAATGCTTTGGGCTGTCTCATTCGCTATTCTTATGCGTTCCACAGTTCCTCTTAATAACGTTATCCAATCATGCGCGATGATAAACCAACCTCCTGCTTGTAAATGATCAACACTATTTTTCCCTTAATACTCCACTTTCCTCCACTCTTCCACCTGTTCTTCGTCAGTTCTTCCCTCCCAGAATTAGTCCGGAATGAGAATCCTGTTCGGATCCGCCCATCTCTCATCCTTCGGCATGTTTCCTGCTTCGCTTTTTCCTTCTGATATTAATGCCATGGTTGCGATAAACAAACTTTGTGCATATTTTATACACTTCAGAACTAAGTCAAGCGTTCGTAATTCGCTTGTTTGTGCAGCAGATGCGGAAGAGATAAATACATATCAGATTAAAGTTTGATATAATTTTTATTTAAGGAAATAATGTCTCGGGAAAACGGTATTGATATAATACGTTAGGGATACTTATGACATATATTACCAGAAATAATATGCAAATGACAAAAAAATAGAGATTAATGACTCGAAGGTATGAGCCCGGGTCTCACTTGCATGTAGCCCAGCTGTATACTCAGATCACTTAAAACAATGATAATCACAGTAATAATCATTGTGATGATGCAAGAATATTAGTTATGATAATAACAGTATTGTGATAGAAGCAATAACTACAAAACAACTACAACAATAATAATGATAACTAAAGTACAATACAATAATACAGTAACAAGTACAGTAATAATAATAATTACAGTAAAAACTACAATAATGATGATAACTACAGTAACAATAACAAAACAAGAGCACCACCACCAACAACGACAAAAAATATTCTGGGGATGAAAAATTATCATAGTAATGATAACGCAGAAAAAAAGTATGAAAGAGAATGGATAACTCCACAGCACAAGAGATTATTTTATATGTATTTCCGATGGCGATATAATTGAGATGCGTCAAACACATCTCGTATTCATTCTCATTCATACTATTTACTATCTTTGTCACAATAAACTAATAAAAAAGAACAATAATGAAAATGGTAATAATAATGATAATGATAATAGTCATAATCATGATAATTATGATAATTAAATTAATAATCACAACTATTATTGCTATTATCATTATTATGAAATAATAACAAATATATGATAACTCTTATTATCATCATTACTATTATTATAAAGAAATATCAAAATCATAATGGTAAAATATGTAATAATGATGATAATGATAATATTGTAGTTGATATTGATGTTGATAACAATAATAGTAACATAAATTATAAAAATAATACCAATAAAAAGTGAACATAATAATAAATTTAATAACACTAATGAAATATCAATACTGATTAGCAACGCCAGAAATTTCAACGAAAACAACAAGACCAACAACAAACCTGACAGTAATAACAACGATAATGTAACACATACACCCTTCGACATAAAAAGGCTTAGTTAGAAAGGCTGGAACGCCTCAATCCGGGAGTAACTGAGGGTTAAAACGTGACTTCGGTTCTCCCACAGGTCGACCCCGAGAGGGTCACGCCCTACAGCAAGTCTCTACTACCTGGATACCTCGGTCTTTCCTTACATGTCCCCGGTGAAGAGGTAAGGACGTGGACAATATTCTAACGTCTGTGTTTGTGTGTATTTTGTATTTTTGTGGCATTTTGTTTGAGGCTATTTTGAATTTGGTTATGGTTGTGGCTGCTGCTTTTCAGTTCATTTGGTTGTGTATTTGTCCTTGTGACTGCTGCTTTTCAGTTCATTTGTTTGTGTCTTTGTGTTTGTGGGCTGCTTTCTTAACTTTGTGCTTTTCTACTTGTGGTTCGTGCTTTTAATGTTTGTCTGTCTTTGTGTTTCAGGTAGCTTCCTTAAATTTCCCCGTATGTGCTTTTGTGTATGTGGCCGCTTTCTTAAATTTATGTGTGCATCTTTATGTTTGCCTCTGCTTCATTTAGCCGTTTTGTATGTTTATATTTGTGCCTGTTTCTTGATTTTTTTCTGCCTCTGCATATAATTATAGATGCATCTGTAATGTTCTGTCTTTTGACTTTAGATTTGTGCTGGCACGTACCGGTTCAGTTTGTGTCTGTCTGTACATCTGAATTGTGGTTCTGTCACTTTTTCTTTCTTTCTTTTGTCTGCCTTTATCCTTTCATCCGTCCCATGCCAGTGTCTT
>NW_020869867.1:508483-513483 GCF_003789085.1 Penaeus vannamei
TATCGCAACACGTAGTACGATGTAACCGACGTCATGTGTATACGTATATACATTATATACATTGTAAAAAAAAACAACATAACATCCAGAAACATTTCATAATAACGAGATATGAAAGCGTTTATCATTCTGTCTCAGATTTTAATTTGGAAACCACACGATAAAACTTCACAAAGCGACATGACAAAGGTGCAAGACCAACACAATAATCAAATGTCAGTACCTATAACCTGCATGCAACTGTGTATGAGGATATGAGATCTTTAAAACAAAAATATAAGTTCATATACATTCCTTTACGGGAAGCAAAAGAAGACTGAGGGTATTACTCAAGAAAACAAAGGAAACCAGAAAGAAGAGTAATGATTGGCTCACTACTTTTCTTCCCAAACCGTCTTTCTAATCTCGCTTCATTTGTTACCTTATTTTCTGTGCTTTCTATTACGTTGAAAATATATACTTATATTACGTATTTATCTTTCGCGCGTTTCATCTGCTCGCTCTATGTGCCTGTTCCACTGTACCATTTGGGAAGACAGAGGATGTATTGCATACATATACCCCGGGGAATATACAGAGAAATATACACACAAACATACGTACATGTGTGTGTGCATACGGATATGTATAACAAACAAACAATATACAAATATACATATACATACACATACGCAATATAATATCTATCTATCATACTATATATATATATATATATATATATATATATATATATATACTATATATACATATACTATATATATATATATATATATATATATATATAATATATATATATATGTATATATATATATATATATACATATATATATATGTATTATATATATATATATATATATATATATATATATATATATAATATATATGTGTGTGTGTGTGTGTGTGTGTGTGTGTGTGTGTGTGTGTGTGTGTGTGTGTGTGTATGTGTGTGTGTGTGTATGTGTGTGTGTGTGTGTGTGTGTGTAATCAAATAATACTCATGAAAGTTTTGCACCCTGTATTAATTGACACAGGCGAGCCGTCACATGCTAAAGTCTGATGGTTCCTCAGTCACCATCAAACTGCTCAAACTTTGGTGCTGAACAAGCGGCCACTTGCAATGCACAAGACCTTTCCACTCAGGGTTGCAACAGGCAGTGGTGCTATCCTGGGAAAAGATGCGACAATGATACAAAATAAAGCTGTATTGTGCTCCTCTCTAAGGCGTCTTGGTCCGGAAATAATGTCATATCACTTTTTAAGCTAGACTGATGAGAATAACTACTAACTGCCATACTTGTATCTATGAATAAATTTAGATTCGACTATACTGTCTTTGCATGACCATTTGCATTCCCTTTAAAAATATTTCATTTCTATACATCATAACAGTTTCGGCACGCTGACGATACATGTAAAAACTGATCCATTTTTCTCCAGTCTTCATCCCACTTTCATATAAAGTTTGGAAGAACGACGCTCTGGTTAAAGCGCTCTGTTTCATATCTCTCTCCTGCAAAATATTACCATGAAAACTTCCTACTAATTGTGTCTTTCTCCTCCCATGACAGATCGCGGCAGCAGGAGGAAGCATGCAGGCAGAATGTCGACTCACTCTCGGTCCGCACACACTCAGCACTTACAAGACACTGAGAGTGAGGGTGCGGATGATATCATACGTTGATAATTATTATTCCTTAGGTAAGCCACGTATGGTTATATTACTTTCTTTTGGGTATGAACGGGGATAGTGGATTGCTGTTTAAACAATGATGTCGTGACATAGTCTTTTGAAGTTAAATAAGCAGGGAAAATCCCGTAGGGTTATATTCCGCTTTTAATCATACAAAAATCTCTCTCTTAAATAAAACAAGCACTGTATTCATAACCGATGATAATGATGATAATGAAAATAATAATGATAATAATAACAACAATAATAATAATAGATATATTTAAAGAACTAAAATTAACCGTTATTTTGCTAATCTAATATCAAGTAAATGGAACATTCTGTGGAAAATATGTAGCAGAATTAATGCTAAGCCTAGATATATTCTTGCAGCAAGAAAATGAAGATTTATCAAGCATGCTAAAGCTAGCAAGGAAACATCGTTCCATACCTCCCTGCATATTAAGTCATATATGTTTAAATTTACTTTGATGACCAACATTAACACCAAAGCTGCAAGGGAAATTACAATGCTCTTTGAGTTGATTGTCGCTTGCTGTTGTTGGTGTAGCTTCATATCATGCTGTGTAGCTGTTTGGTATTCAGGTGAGAGTAGAGAGCTTTACAAGATATTACTAAGTCACACCGTGCCGAAATTCTGCATGAAATTCAAAGAATTGGAACATGTCACTACTACATTCAAGTCAGTAAGGTTTGGTTAACATTTTTTTTTATTATCTATTCGCATGTATACTACCATGGAAACTATCAGGCCATGTACATTTATTTTAAAAACCGGTATTGCCATATATATATATATATATATATATATATATATATATATATATATATATATATATATATATATATATGTACATTATTTTATATTATATATATATATATATATATATATATATATATATATATATATATATATATATATAAATACCATGTACAATGCATATATATATATATATATATATATATATATATATATATATATATATATACATACATATATATATATATATATATATACATACATATATATATATATATATATATATATATATATATATATATATATATATATAAAGGTATTACGCCAATAACATTCCATCGAAGGCACAGCAAATAACAGCTATATTCTCCGCCACTCCCAAAATATGGTTACTGTATGATAAATTTGGTCAAAATTCAGAGCCTTTTTCTATACCTAAGATGGTTGGCATCCATTTATTGATAATCTATAATTCATAAGCAGGTCTGGAACTTATACTAATGCTAGAAATGTAAAATCTTTTAGATAGGACATTAATGAACAAAACATCAAATTTTGGACAAAACAGTTCTCAAATTCAGTATAACCATCTCTATTTACTTTCTAGGCGAATATCGTGTGTCTAATAGTCTAGAACTGGTGAGGACTTAGAGTGTGGTTATCAAGTTAGTAATATATACCCTCAATGTTCAGTTTTCATCTACTCGCCGATTTCCCATTCTCCCTCTCCGAGACTCAAACCAGTCGTCGGGTATTCCTATCATCTATTCTAAGCTTAGGCCCCCCGTGGTCTCTGAATATAAGAGTATGAGAAATAATGAAAAACATGGAAACATTTCACTTCACTATTTGAAGTGTTAGGTTTGGCAGAGGAAAACTCATTTGGATTTGTTTCAGGCGTGTCTGCTGAATACCGATTTTTCTAATATTGAATTATTCAAACAGAAATACACGGCATACACATCGTCGAGCATATACATGCACATTTATGTAAAAACACGATCATGTGCCGCTATACACATGCATACAAAAATCATGTATATGTGTATACTATTTCCATCACTGCATATCAATATTGCAGTTCACACAACGCGGCCGAACTTCATCTCACCAGCAACCAAGTCACACACAAGTCTTCACCATCCCCTCATCACACACATCAACACCATCTCACCACGCCCCACACTCACCGTTCACTCAGCTCACCTCATCTCCCTCTTGGGGCTACCAGCGCTCGTCTTGTCTTCCAGGCGAACCCTTCCTTACTTTGCATATCAATGAATGTTTATAGGAACAACAGAGTCTGATTGATTTTCAATATTCTCAATCAGAACCGTGTGGCTAGTTTCGGTTTCTCGCGGCTCATCTATACTTGGAACACCTCAGACTCTTTATCGCAGCAGCAAAGTTTGTCAAACACAAGATAAATATTCTAAAGTGTCAGATGTGTCAATACTGCAGCCCAAGGCGGGAAGTCGCCGGAGAATTGTCTGTATATTCATGATGGACTGTTCTGCAACCCACGAAGTGACCTTGCGTCACTTTGTCATATATACAGTATATATATATATATATATATATATATATATATATATATATATATATATATATATATATATATGTATGTATGTGTGTGTGTGTGTGTGTGTGTGTGTGTGTGTGTTTGTTTGTGTGTATTATATTCATACACATACATACATGCATCATATATACATATATGTTTTTTGTATATGTTTATCTACAAAGGACAAACATATATATGTAACCACATTTCTGCATGTATGTGTACCGGACTACACTATATTGTAAATATGTTAGTGCATTTTGCCCCCACTCCCTAAAAAATATATAGTTTACATATAATTTGCTCTACGTATATACGGATAGATGCACCTCAAATTAGCCTTTTAAATTCCGAAATCAATTTTCATTTTTTATAAATGTTTTATCCTTCCTTGGACTTCCACACTGAAATTATTTTCCTTCTCTTCTCAGAATCTCGATTTACATTTATTGATCCACACAATAGAATATGAAAAAGTTTACTAACAAACGAAACGACAAAATTGGACGGTGCTGAGGCGACGGGATTTGCATAATCCTAGGTAAGGGGAAGGGGAGGGAGGGGGGTCAAGAGAGGGAGAAAGAGGGAGTGGAGAGGGAGGAAGGAGGGTGAGAGAGAGAGAGAAATAAAAAGAGAGGGAAGGGGGCGAAAAAAACAACCAGAGAAAAAGAGAGGAAGGAGGAAGAAAGATGGAAAGTCAGAGAAAGAGAAAGGAGGAAGAAGGACAATATATATATATAGAGAGAGAGGGAAAGAGAGAGCTGGCGACCCAATGAAGCAGCCAAGGTGACCACTATCCGAGGCGCTATGGCTGTGGCTCAGCGCGCGTGTGTGTTGACTTAGCGCTGTGTGCTGATTGAACGGCACGGCTGCGGGGAGTCTCTTCGGCTGCCTGCTTGATTTTCTGTCCGTTCGCAGTCGTGTTCGGTTTATTTGGTTGTTTAAGTGTCAATCTGTGTCTGTTTGTGTAGGTTATTTTCGTATTT
>NW_020869867.1:533483-535983 GCF_003789085.1 Penaeus vannamei
CCTTTACTAGGAATATAAAATCCACATTTATATCCCTTTTCTTCCCTTGGAAATACGATATTGAACCATAACCTACAACGCTATCTTTTTCTCTGGCTTGAAAATAAAACAGAAAACATAAGGTACAAAGGTATATTCTATCTACCCGCAATCTGTGGATAAACCTGGGTGTGACTACGAAAAAAAACTTACTTCTATCCTTCTCTATCCCCTGAAAGGCTAAAAAGCTAAAAAGCTATAAAAACACAACAATCTATCTATCTACATACAAATGGGTACAACATCGGTACGCAACAATGGATATCAACATCTGTAATTTACGTCAGTGCAACATTGCTAAACGAATTTCTTCCTCTGACACACAACCTGGTATGAGGGTGATTGAAGTGACCCCCACCCCACCCCCACCCACCCCGCACTTCACTTTGTCCAACCGCCACGACGTCTAAACAAAACCGTGTCACCCCCTCTCGGAAACCTCCTGCTGGGGTTCAAGGGAGGAAGAGCATATACCAGAAGGGAAAACGAAAATCCAGCGCATACGGATTGGTCATAAAATGGAAACTCGGCCGTTAATGTTGTTTAATGGAATTTTATGTCTTGATCCCCAGGTGTAACGGCCATAAAAGAAATGGCGCAGAAAATGAGGCGGGTTATTTTCATTAAAAAAGCTCGGCCCAGGAATCCGCACAAAACATTAATGTTAATTATATGTCTCGTGCTTCAGCTGGGCGCCAACTCTCAACCCCATTCGCTCGGTTTGAATCCCCTTTGGTTTGGTTAGGTTCAATTCATCCCGATGGAACCCCCTCCTCCTCTTATTTCCAGTCTCATTAGTTAGTTTACCTCCAGGAGCAAGTGTGAAGCTACTTTAGCATATGCTGTTGTCTCGTTATAGCATGTTATGGGTTAGTTGTTTCTGACCATAAACAATAACAAGAATAACAATAATAATAATATTGGTAACGATGACGATAATGATACTGGTAATGATATAATTATCATAATCTATCACTATCATTATCATTGCTATTATCATATCATTATTATTACTACCATTGCCATCATTATCTTTATCATTATTTTTGTCATGATCTATTCTACTATCATTATTAGTATCAATATCAATACTATCATTATCATTCCTATCATTACTATTATTACTATCATCACATTCCTATTATCAATATCATCATACACATCACCCACATCATAATCATTATTTCATTTACCATAATCATAATCATTAAAAAGTAATAATGGTTATGAATGATAAATGTAATGATGATATTGCTACTACTAATGATAATAATAATGATAATAATAATAATGATAATAACAATATTAATGCAATATCTAATAATATGATAATGATAATGATATTAATGATAATAACAATAATAATGATATTAATGAAAATAATAATAATAATAATAATGATATTAATGATAATAATAATGATAGCAATGACAATGACAATAATAGAAATAATTATAATAATGATGATACTACTACTACTACTACTACTAGTAATAATGATAATAACCATAACAATAATAACGGTAGTATCAATAATAACAGTAATTACTATGATAATAATGATGAGAATAGTAGCAATGATAATAAATATCAAAGAATTATAACTATAGTGACATTAGCAACACTACTGCTAATGAAATAATAACTACTACTAATAATGATCATAATAAATAATTATCTAAAATAAAAGTATCTGCACCACTATTGATAACGATAATACTAATCACGATGGTAACAATAATCAGATCCTTTAAAGAGCACCTAATTCCCCCAATCTTTACGCCCGTGTTTTCGGCAAAACCACACAGCCCGAACACAACCCGACGTCCGAACACATTCCCTCGCTCTCCCCTCGTTTTCCCCTTCCTCAACAGCCCGCCCACTTTCCCCTCGCTTTCAGGAGGAGACCAATGCGCCGAGGAAAAGTCGTGTCTCAAACTTTATCACACAAGAAAATGTTTCCTGTGTAGAAAGAGGATTTTTCGAAATGCAAATGAGGCTAAAATTGTAGCCTGAGCTGTGCAATGATGTGTGGTAGGTGGGAGTGGCGTGGGGGTGAGGGGGTGGGTTGGTCGAGGGTGTAGGGGAGATCTATGTAAAAAGGATGGGAGGGAGGGTGACGGCGATGGGAGAGAGAGAAAGGAAGAAACAGTTAAACAGACATAGAACAGAGAAACTAAGAGAAAGAAGAGAGAGGGGGGGGGGATAGCAAGGGAGAGAGTGAGAGGGTTAGCGAGGGAGAGAGAGAGGAATAGCAAAGGAGAAAGAGAGAGGAATAGTGAGGGAGAAAGAGAGAGGGATAGCGAGGGAGAGAGAGGGATAGCGAAGGGAGGGAGAGAGAGAGAAAGAGACAGGAGAGGTAGAAAGAAACACATGAAAACAGAGAGAACGGAGTACACGACGAGAGCAGGAGGCGAGAGAGAAAAAAACAACAAAAAAAAGAGAACAAAAGAGGGTACAT
>NW_020869867.1:545983-548483 GCF_003789085.1 Penaeus vannamei
ATGATGTTTTTCTAGCCAGAAACCTGCCAGCTTGGGATTTCTGAATAAACATGAACAGGAAAAACCTCATGCGAACCTTTCATGCTCCGCGTAAAATGGTGTAGGAAAAACTTTATAGACACAGCACTGACAAGAAAGTAGACCGGAAATTTGGTTTACCATCAATAAATGACTAATGACAAGATTCACCATGGTCCATGTGACCGGGGAACATACAAGTAAGACAGGAACGAAGAGAAAACAATCACTAAGTATGCCACAGCGAATAAGCACAAGATCCTCCCGTTACGTGATACAGAGCCGTAGTAGAAGGTCGAGAGCAGTAGTGGAAGTAAAGAGCGAAGACAACCGACATAAATATCCTCTAAATATACCTCCACTACTTATAATAAATATACATTTTGCATTGCAGTTTATACCGCCCTGTATTTCCTCATTGATTTGTGTTCTTGCACGACTCATTAAACGCTAGCACGGAGTGTTCTCTTGATGTAACATCAGGGAAAGAAGCGGTCATTTTACCTGGAATTTTTAATTCTTATAAAGTTCTACGAATAGATTTCAATCATGAACTTTTCATACCTTATGCATATTGCACATTATGTAACATGTTTACCTGATACATCTATCCATTTTTATCATTCTGCTAAAGTAGAAAATATAAATGATTATAGACTTTGCCGACCGAAATCAAACAACTTCCAAGGAAAATACAAAACATGTGTAACCGTGGGCATTTAGCAGTACACAATCAGATGCAGGCCTATAGTCATACTATTTTTACCGCAATGTTGCATTTCAAACTTAGAATGTAACGCATTTACTAATGATAGATCAAACGAGACATTGATACCATGTGACCCTAAAGGCTGTTTCATGTCGCATCTGACTTACATTGCATAAGTGTTTACTTATATTCTGCAGCTTACATTTGCCTTCATTCAGATTACTTCTTTTGCCGTCCTGCCAGTACCTGTTTAGTATGTTTCCTAATATACCTGGATATATTTTCCTGTTTTTGATAATTTATTAGATAAACCTCCATGCAAGAGGTTCTGATAATGTAAGATCCTTTGCTTTTACTTTGAGTGGATCAGCATAATACTGCCCAGAGATTCCGAGTCATGAGCTCTCCTGGAATCCTGATGAAAACTATTATACTTACATACAGCATATAGCAACCTTTTCTGCTTCCATGTTTATAAAAGACATTAAGTATACAAACATACTGAATTGAAAGTCTACTCTAATGTAATCACGAGCGAGATATGAGCTTGAGTATGGAGTGCTTTGGCACTTATCACTGGCTTAATTTTAATTTTAATCTGCCTTTTGACGTTTATGACAGACGGGCATTTGTACATATTTTTCCATGCATGAAGAGTACTGAGTCCTATTTACACGCCAATGGTCATTGCCTTAAATGCAATAACCCTGATTTTCATTCACAATTTCCACGACTGGCTAGCTTTCGATGCCTATGGTTTATGATCATAACATCATATAATAATAGTATATAGCAAGTTTAGCATATGCAGCAACTCATCTTCAAATGCATTGGTCAGAATGAATTAGTTCTTTACCTAGCAACACAATGAACCGCACTGCAGTTATAGAAATTACATAATTATATAATTTAGTACAGTAATTTCTAAACTGGTCATAACACCCTGGATTGCCCTTGATTCTGAAGAGGTAAGAAACTACGAATGCAGCAGTATTTCAACAAAGAATCTTGTTTTAATGTATATAAATCACATGAAGGCCATGAACAATATTTCACCAAACAAGTCACATACATTTATTTTATTTTGTTGCTTTTGCTTACCAAGTTTAATTATCAGAATTCTATATTTCACTCTTCGATGAGGTTCATTTGGGTTTGTAGGTCTAATCTATATCAATTAAGTTTTAACCAATAAATGCCTATAGATTAGGGTGTCGCAAAGTTAAAAGAACCACTAATCTGATAATTCATTGCAAAGTGTGTAAACGGTTTTCCTTATTGCATGTTCCACGAATCAGTGAACTAACCAATCCTAATTATTTAGGACACATCACACAGTTTTCCTCGTGTTCCACAGGAGCCATAAATTAACTTTTCCTTTGAGATGGACTAATGCTTTAAACTACAGCTTTCAGGCCTCAGAGAATTTATCACATTATTTAACTAACAGAGGTTCTGATGTGTGAGGTAATTCAAACTCTATATCCACATTTGGCTTTTCATCTGTTAACCTTTCAAAGCAATCAGTTTGACATGTATGTATAGTATAGTTTAGTCCTTTATTTACCACCCTGGCAAATTGCACAGGCAAGCTTTGATACACCTGATGCATGGTCACAACGGTATATAATAGAAATGCATTGGAATTTTAAGCGATAACAATATTAGGATCAGTATTATATTGTACGAGGAAAGAATAATTACATAGTCCATTATTTACATACATAGAAATACATTGAAATTTTAAACCATAACATTATGATCAGTATTGTA
>NW_020869867.1:555983-563483 GCF_003789085.1 Penaeus vannamei
AATAACTATATATATATACACCCACACACACACACACACACACACACACACACACACACACACTCACACACTCACACACACACACTCACACACTCACACACTCACACACTCACACACTCACACCACACACACACACACACACACACTATATATAATTATATATATATAATATAGTATATAATATGTATATCAGTACTAGTAATCATTACATGTGTGTGTGTGCTGTGTGTGTGTGTGTTGTCTCCTCTGTGCTGTGTGGTGTGTGTGTGGCTTGTTGTGTGTGTGTGTTGTGCGTGGTAGTAAATATATTACTGCGTATATTATATAATATATAGTACTAGTAGATATATTACTCAATATATATATTATATATGTATATATAACTATTGGAGGTAGTATAGATATATTACACACACTCATATCGCTAGTAGCTATTATATATGCTACTATATAGTACGTTACTAGCCTTACTAATACGTTACGCTGAGTCTTAGTCATACGCCTACTACCATATATGTGTGTTATACTACAGTGATAGTATATATATAGTATTAGGTTCATATTACGTATGCTATGGTGTATATATACACACACCACCATAGTGCTTGATAGTATATATTTATATATTTTTTTATATACGTATACATATATATATAACTATTATACTACTCAAAATTTATGTACTACTATTATAGTGTACCCTATTATATTATAACGCGTATATATATTCTTATAGTGATTATAGTATAGCTATACATATAATATAGTATAATATAGTATATATATATAGATATCAATAGTATTAGTATATTTCTATATATATATGTATGTGTGTTTCGTGTGTATGATATATATATATATATGTATCACTCTCCCGGCGCCTTTATAAACTACTTATATACTATTAGCTATAAAATATTATATGGATAGTACACTTATATACATAAACTATCAGCCAGCCCGCTATACATCGTTATTCAGGCTACAATACACATAACTATGTGGCATGTATTACACCTGATATTTTTATACAGCGTGACGTGATCCGCATCATCCTCTTCACGATAGACATTACAAACTCCACGGTAGCGGTCGATAGGATCATTACATATCTTTGTTGAGGCCGTATGAGTACGATCAGTAATAACATGGGTGATACTATTAGAATACGTATAGCGCTAGTATATTAGATAGTCGGGTTAACGGTTTTATTGTATTATCTATATATATATGATCGAGCTACCCTGCTATACCACTACTCACATGACATTCATGCAACCTTTTGGTTTAAAGAAATGTCATAAAAAACCATACGGATTAATTCCGTTATCCCCTGAGCTCCTGTGAAACATAGTCTGGAAAAAATCAGGGGTTCTTAAGTCGCCTGTGTCAGGGAGTGTGCGGGAGATCTGACTAGGTTCGGCGCGGAGTGCGATATTCATGATTGTCATGCAATGGTGAGGCATATCACACTGATACAATTTGGTAATAGAACGTGTTCACCTGTTATATACAATACGATAGTTGGGTCTTCGTATGGTGGAGGTGCCGCCGTAGTTGTAAGACGAACCGTAGCTTGGATCCATCCGCTATAGTAGGTGCTATCTGATACTCATGTAGTATTTATACTACTTAACGATATAATATATACTATTGATATTAGTATATAGTACGTCCACTAGTTAGTTCATAGCTGTATTGTATTGACGTTATATTATATGCCGCCGAGCCGGTCTGGTTGATGTCTATGGTCTGTTCGAATATACATTATAACGTGTGTGAATCTACACTAAACTTCACACATACTACTAACTCTCTCTCCTCTCTCCTTCACACTCCACACACACACGATACACACCCACACACACTACACACAACATCACACACACCACGACACACTGTTTTATATTGAACTAAGTACAGTATGAACGCTGTGTGTTGGGTGGCGTGCGCTGGGGGTGCCTGAGGTTTATGTCGGGTGGTCTGTCTGTGTGCCTGTGCTGTGTGTGCTGTCGTGTGTGGTGGGTGTGTTGCTGGTGGCTCCGTGGCGTGCGGGCTGGCGCCTTGGCGTGGCGGCCTCCGCGTGTCGTGCCCTGCGTGCGTTCGCGGCCCTGGCCGTTGTACCGTGGCCGTATAGCGTTGTGTGGTGCGGGTGTGTGTGGGGGTTGCATGTTGTGTGCGGTGGCCATGTGTTGTGTGTGCATGTGGTGTGTGTGTACCTGCGGGTGGTGGTGTGCGCTGCGTGTCTTGTTCATTAGGACTAATATAATAATTATAAATATAATTATTATATCTTAATACGATATATTATATAATTATAGTTATATCATATAATTATAATGAGTATATCATAATATAAATACAGTTACAACTATAACGATACAACTACGATCAAAATACCATTATAATCATACCATACACATATTTAATGATAACTGAATGACTATTAATATGGAAAATCGCGAAGAAATTCCTTTAAGTGATTTTCCATTGTGCATAGAAAAGTCTTGCAGCGATATTAATACCCAACCGTTAATCAATATTCAAGATACCGTTCTACTAACCCATATGCTCTAAAAGCTTGAAGTAAATATACGACAAAACCCACCGGCAGAAATTACTCACATTCTCAAGATAGTCTCTACATCTCAACGTAATTTCACTAAGGGAAAAGATATGGAGGAGGGGCAAAGAATATTTTATTCTTATTTCTTAAATGGCCTGACTTTATGTTTAAGAATTTCATATCTTATTTCATATATAACGTGACTTACGTGTCTCCTCACAGCATTACAATTAGTTAAAATTTCCCAAAAATCCCCTCCATGCAATTTAATGACACACATTGCACTATGTACAACAACTTTATAGTAAAAATAACCAAAACCTGTCTAAATCGTCATAAAAAAATAATAAAGGTAAGACCTATTTGACTATCAATTAAGACGAATATGAAAAAAAAATGAAATGCGACTATCTTAAATAAACGGCTTAATTTGAAGGAATAGCAAATATAGTTTTCGTTAGAGGATACATATCTGAAATGGAATAAAATCTCGTTCTGTAGAATAATGAAAGCCTTCATTTACACTGCAGTAGGTGGTGCAGCTCCATCGATTTTCAGATAAGGAAGGGGTATAGTTATGCGAATCAGAGGAACATTTTTTCATTATTATCATGTTGCTCCGGCAACATGGATAATCCACTGCTGCCCTTGAAACAAGAACGCTAGAAAGTAGGTGCCATTGGTACTAATTTTCCACTTTTATATAATATATATATATATAATATATATAGATACTATAGTTATACGTTCACCAGTAGCGTCATCCGATGACCCATAATATATGCCGCTAATAAGCATCATGCATACACCGCCTCCCGATCATACACACCATCCTGTATGCCTGTTCACATACGGATAGCACTATCACTAACATATACTAGCATGATACATCAATAATACATCGTACACACACAGGTATCCGTTTTACGATACAGTCACCTATAATACTAATGTGTATATGTCTAAGAATAAAGTACCTGTACTGGACATGTATATCAAGAGATGCTGAAATTCAAATATTCTACGATAAGCGGCGCTTATATACACCGTATAGTATCTTATAGCCGCTACATATATTACTATACTATGATGATTCTATAAAGGTATATGTATACATTAACGATACATACACTACACACACACACACACACAGCCACACACCACGACAAACCATCATAAATCAACGGACTCCTCGGCGTCAGCTCTCATCAACGTTGACATCGACTATCTAATTCATTCCGGCTCGTCGTCACGCCCAACCGAAGATACTAACCTAATCCTCTTCTCATCTTACGCCAAACGCGCGAGATATGAAGTCAGCTCTAGATGCAACCAGACGATTATCACAGTGGCTATCGATATCCGTACGGGTTTTTGATCCACATTCAACTTTGACCCGCCTTGCGAGCACAAGGTGCGAGCGTTGGCCTGCTATATGGTTTTGAATCTGCTCTTCGCTGTGGGTGTCTCTCACTGGTCAGGTGTCCACCTGGACTACGCACGTGCCATGACGGCTGATGATCCTCGACCCTCACTACCTC
Organism: Penaeus vannamei; assembly: GCF_003789085.1. Lineage (NCBI taxonomy): Eukaryota > Metazoa > Arthropoda > Malacostraca > Decapoda > Penaeidae > Penaeus > Penaeus vannamei. Next base: position 560,091 of record NW_020869867.1, read on the forward strand.
GCCCCATCCCCAGTCTTCGCTTGATGGCACTCATCTTCACGCCGTCGCGCCCTCAAAATGGGTCAGAGGGGGGTGGTGGGTGTGTGGTGGGTTGTTGTGGGTGAGTTATCGTGGCGTTGTCTGCGGTCTTGATGGTCGTTCTATTTTTGTAGTCATCTCATGGACTACGAGGTGACTTGTTGTGGTGTGGGAGTGTGTGTGCTGGGTCGGGTAGCTGGAGCTGTTTTTAGATGTGTGGGCGGGTGTGGAGGGGTGGTGGGGGGGGGGGGGTCTGGCTAGTCGTGGGGTAGAACGTCTAGTAGGGTTCTTCATGTAGTGTGTAATGGAACTCATGCAATACGGCTTGAGTCGTCTGCGTGCTGGCTACTGGGTTAGGCTGGCATGCTGACGTCTTAGTATGGTGGTATATAAGCTTGGGGGGGGGGATACGGCGCGGGTGGGGGGGTGGTGGGGGGGCACGTGGGTGTGCGTTGGGTAAAGGGGCGTCGTGGGGTTGTGGGAGAGTTGTGTGCGGGGTGGGGTGGGTGTCGCAGCAGCCATTCGCGGTCATGCGGGCGGCTATTACGTCGCCATGGGGATTTCTGCACGTGCTCATGGGCGAGCACTGGCGCTCACTGACGAGAACTAACAGGATCCACTTGCTTGTATGCACTCCCTGGGACGCAGCTTGCTTACTTCCATCTCATTGGACAATCACGAACCACTACGCAAAGTACCCAGTCCCCCAGGTGGCTGGCCGACAAGCACAACTCAATCCCACGAACAAACATCCACACCTCCCACACGGCACCGCTCGCCTATGGCCCGTTAACTCCGGTACGCACGAACGCAAAGTCGCCGCACTCAGCTCCTCATTCCAGCACAGCCATCGCCAGCGCCAATGACCAACATCGAAAACGTACACTATATAGCTCCCGCAACCCCACAACGACCCACACCCCACCACCATGTACTGCGCCACTGAAGCGACAGCACGCACACGCACACCGCACACGCAACCCACGCACCACGCACAACGGCACGACGGCCACCAGCGCCACACCGCAACACACACACACATATAATATAATACTACTATACTCATATACTACAACTATAATGTATAATATCTGTATATAATATGTATATCATAAATACAAATATATATAATATATATATATAATATATATATATATATATATGTTGTGTGTGTGGTGTTGTGTTGTTGTGTGTGTGTATACATATAATACATAAATATTATATTACATATACATTGAAAAAATACATATGTTTTGTATATAATCATAAACTATATTTACCACATATACAATTGGGAAAAGGTTACTTCCCTTTTCACCCTTTTTCTTCTACCTTTCGCTTCCCCCTTTTCCCTTTCCTCTACCTTTCCCTTTCCCGTTCTGCCCTCCTTTCACTCCCAAATTTTCCTTAACTTCACTCCTCACCTCTCGCTGTATTAAGCCTCAATCTGCTTCCTCTTTCCTCTCCCTCCTCAAACTTCCCCACCTCTTTCGCTCCCACTCCAATCCTTTTTTATTCTATTCCCCCTCTCCCTTAATTTTCCCTTATGTTCTCTCCGTTTCCTCTTGCCCATCTACCTTTTCTCTTTAAGCCCCCTTTCCCTCCCTCCCCTCTTTCTTCTTCCTTTTTCCTTCCCTCCCTATCTTCCTTTTCAACCTCCCCTCTATGATAGTCTGAAAATAACTACTGCAATCCAGTGTTCTTGCCTCGAAGGAGAATGATGAAAATGATTCATAATGGCAACAATAATATTGTTAATAATAACAATAACCGAATTACAATAGGAATGTTATAGATTTATAATATGATGCGTACGAGTGTCATTCTTTAATATTTGCCATGAAAATGGCTTCACTTAAAAGTCCGTAGTCACATGAATTATGACTCCAAGCATAAAATGCCCATATTACATAAAAATGATACTTCAAATACTGAATCACATATCGCATAATGAACGAATAGAAGGATGAACATAGAATATTATATATATATATATATATCGTGTGTGTGTGTGTGTGTTGTGTGTGTGTGTGTGTGTGTGTGTGTGTGTTGTGTGTTGTGTGTGTGTGTGTGGTGTGTGTGTGTATATATATATAATTATATATATATAATATATATATATATATATATATATATATAATATATAAATATAGATAACGTATGTATGTGTGTTTATGGATATATATATATATATGGTGTGTGTGTGTTGTGTGTGTGTGCATATAGACATACGTATAGGCACGCATATATGTGTGCGTGTGTGTGCATTTTATGTATGTATGTATGTATATGTATATGTATATGTATATTATATGTATATATATATATATATATATATATATATATATATATATATATATATATGTGTGTGTGTGTGTGTGTGTGTGTGTGTGTGTTGTGTGTGTGTGTGTATGTATGTATGTATATATATACATATATATATATATATATATATACATAATATATATATATATATATATATATATATATATATATATATATATATCTTTCAATCCAATCACTGATCCCGAAATGTACCCCAGAGAAAAAATGTGCGATGGACTTCCGGCCAATGCGCCTACTCAGAATTCCTCTAACAAGAGTCCTGGGCACAATAATTGGACTTCTTCCTTGCACTATCACAGCCAAAATGAAGTTCATCCCCAAGCAGATAAGCTAACAAATGTTGCCAGAGAAACGAAGGGAAAAAAAGACAAGAGAGACAAAGCGGCAACATCAGTCAGCAGAAGTATAATGAGCTGAAATATTTCCAAAACTAAGACGAAGATAATACTACAGGCTTGGAGCGGAGAAGAAAAGCACAGCCATTCACTTGCGTCTTAACTTTTCGGGAGACGCGAGGAGAGAGCAGTTCTGAATATTTGCATTAATAAAATTCCAGCTTCGCATGCGTTAATATGCTAACTTCTTTTAATGGCGGACCGGATGGGTACGAGAGAACAGTGGGAGATGATTTTTCGCTTTTGAAACACCGGTAAGGAAGGAATCTAGAGAAGATATTTCATGAAATCTTAGGATGAATCCTATAATCCAAAAAGATGCATTAGATTATGTTGCACAGTTACTGGTAAAGTGAAATCGCCTGCGTTGGACCGGGGATTCAAAGCTGACCGAAAACATGCTACAGACTGGCCATCGACGTCAAGGTTTCCCAACCACTTTTTTGTTTGTGGTTCCTTTCTCTGCTTCATTTACTTCTCCAGTCTCCATGTACTTCGCCGCTCCCTGAAAATGGTATAATTTGCCGTCTGAACTATTAATCTTAATAATACTGCATGAAAAAAGGTTTTATACCTATAATTTTCTAAAGAATCATGGCAAAAATTCAATACGCCCAGCAGGGTATGGATCGGT
>NW_020869867.1:570983-575983 GCF_003789085.1 Penaeus vannamei
AAGGAGAGTATGCGGTGAGAGGAATGAGAGATGAGAGTAAGTAGGGTGAGAGAATGAGGATGAAGAGGTTAGGAGGATTAGAGAATGAGAGAGAGAGAGTAGGGGAGAGAATTGAGATAGATGAGAGCTATGGGATGCTGAGAATGAGAGAGAGAGAGTAGGCGAGAGAATGAGAGAGAGAGAGCTAGGCGCAGAGAATCGAGAGAGTAGGGTGAGAGAATTTGATGAGAGAGAGAGCTAGTGGGAAGAGAATGACGAGAGACGAGCAGTCGTAGGAGAGAATTGACTGAGAGAGAGAGGAAGGAAATGAGACATGAGAGAGAGACGACAAGGGGATGAGAATGAGAGAGAAGCAGTAGGGGAATGAGAATGGACTGAGAGAGAGAGATAGGGGATGAGAATGAGTGAGAGAGTGAGAGTAAGGGTGGAGAGTATCGATGAGAGAGATAGGGAGAGAATGAGAGAGCAGAGATGGTAGGGGAGAGAATGAAGGAGAGAAGAGTAGGGGAGAGAATGAGAGAGAGAGAGGTAGGGAAGAGAAATGAGGAGAGCAGTAGGGGACGAGAATGAGACGAGAGAGAGTAGGGGAGAGAATGAGAGAGAGAGAGAGTAGGGAGAGAATAAGAGAGAGTAGGGGAGAGAATGAGAGAGAGAGTAGTAGGGAGGAGAATGAGAGAGAGGAGAGTAGGGATGAGAATGAGAGGAGAGGTAGGGAGAGTAATGAGAGAGACGAGATGATGGGATAGAGAATGAGAGAGAGAAGAGAGAGCGAATGTGTATGAGTAGGGAGAGAGATGATAAGCAGAGAGATAGAGAGCAGATATAGAGCAAGATGACTCCATGCTTGTGGCTGTATGTTGCCACTCTTAGCATCTAGTGATAAGCCCGATGGTTAACATTATGTTAGCGTAAGTGCTTTTCGAGCTAAGTTTCCCGTGGAGAGCAGTGCCAATGTTTCTCACTAACCTGGATAGTGAGTGTGGGCGTAAAAGGCAAGTTTTATGATAAAGAAATACTACGCCTAGTCAGCGTTCGGGTCTTTGAAGGCCGGGAAGGCTTTCGGGCCTGACTCGTGTGAGGCGCTCTTCTTGGGTCTATTATCACAGTCTCAATACAAAAGGAAAAAAAAAACAACATGTATCTATTTGAACATCACTTTAAATTCATGAGATATATTTTTTTCTGTGTGGTGTGTCCTATTACCTGTGCTTCTCCTTGTGTGCGCAATGTATTAGGAGAGAGTAGGGTCTTTATCTATCGTAGGTGTACGTGTGGCTCATTTGTCATTTTTCGCTTGCTCCTTCTTATTTTCTCCAGTGTTCTTCGTCTACGAGGGAAAACACTCGGCAAAGTGACTAACACTTTAATTATCATTAATATAAACTCTATTTATTAAATTCACGAATGAGAAAGAGATTTGCATAAACGATGAACGTATTCTGATCGACGAGTGCTCATAACTAGATGAACAAAAATAAGTGATCATTATTGCATAATTAATAAACACTAAAGTATGAACGTATGTCATATTTCCAATTTTGAGCACTCGTATATGCACATGCACACCACAGAACTCCTTGACACATAATGTTATTATTTTATCCTACGACACCACACACACACACTCACACACACACACCTACCAACATCATACACCACACACACACACACGATCAAAACACACACACACATACTACACACAGGTATTAGTAATAGTTTCCTACTACGATTATTCTTACTTACTACGACACTCCTGACAGCAATTAAGGGTAGGTGGTTGGTGGTGCTGAATAATGATATTTGAATAGTTAACGGTTAGGTTGGTGTTAATGATAATGATAGTGAATGATGGATCTATGGCATGTATGAATGTATAACCAGTTCTGACGAACTCAATGATTAAGAACAACAATGTGAAACAGGAATTTTTTATTAACATCATGATGATGAGAGAAGCAGGATAGTAGATGAGGTCGAGGCGAAGGACATGATATGTTAATAATTAAATGAATATAATAATAATTTGAAATAATAAATATTAATTAAATAATCATATATACTATATATACACAACCACACCACCCCGCAAATCTCTATAGCTCAGTAGATTAATAATAATAGATAACAGAATAGCAATAATATAAAATAATAATGACGATACGGAAACATCAGCAGCATTAACACTACTTCTTTTACTATTAACACAGAACACCTACGTCGAGAATAACATAAAACATGATAAACTGAATATACAAAATGCATCATGACATAGTGTTGTCAACGCGTAAAGGTCAGTCTTTATAATATCATAACTTGACATTAGAAACCGACTCACACCGTTAACAACAATTTGCGTATAATTCTATTTTTAGCATCACCCGCATAAGCATTATACTTACACAGGAATCAATACAAACTTTCACTGCATCACGTATGAAATGGGCAAGCATGCGTCTATGTATACGAACACTAACACAGGTAGGTATGTATATATGAATATATATACATATACGATACATGCAAATATATGTATGGGTAAATAAGTAAACAGATACATATTTACAATCCACACAAAAAGATGAAAAAAGAATACATTCTGGTGAGATACCCAATATAAAATCGAAATGAATAATTACTTTTTCGGGAGCTGATGACGCCATGCATCATCATGGTTAATGATCTGAATGGCGTAATTGGCATGAGAAGGCTATATAAATATATTCTCCATGTTTAATGAATCATTATTTTTGTGTTTGTAGTTGCACCCTAACATGATGGAATTTCATTTTGTTTTATCATCAATAAAGAATTTTGACTTATTGTTTCGCAATATTTATAAGTATTTACATAATAACCCACACTACACACCTGCTACGACATAAATACACAAACATACACAAAACACACACGCTAACACCACTCACACACGAACACACTATCACACACACACCACCTCTCTCTCTCTCTCTCTCTCTCTCTTCCATCTACTCGTTCTCTCTTATCTCTCTTCTCTCCTCTCTCTCTCTCTCATCCACTCTCTCACACATCACACACACTCTACTCAGATATACTATACTTTAAGCTCTCCGAAATTGAATGATTGTATGTACGCTATAAGGGTCTATTAGTATCGGCCTTATATGAGCCAAGGGAAGGTTCCATTTCATTCTTGTCTGGAAGATCTCAGAGTTTAAGCCCCCTCCCACCTCCCACCCATCTCCTCCTCCCCTTCGTTGTTGACTTACAGTAGATATAATGATTTTCCTTAGACACAAACACTCGACAAACCTCTAATCTTTACTGTGGAAAGTGAGGGATTGCTCGTTGGATCCGCTTCACTCACGGACCCTATGTCGTACAAAAAAAAAGATAATGATTAGTTAATATAATGTTAACTGATTTGATACGTGGTGACGGATAGATGATGATGAGTAGGAAGATCATAGATTACGTGAGACAATAAATCATGTATGATTAAAGAGGTAGTAAGGTACAGTAATTGATGATGTGAAGAGGAGTACATGATGTATGAAGAGTGAGGCGATTATATGCATGATAAAAGAGAGGACGATAATGATGATGGTGTTAAGCAGAAGAGCAGTAATAATGATGAAGATGTGTGATACATGATGATTGATAGAAGGAGGAGAGATACATGCATGCTGATAAGATGTATGTATCTATAGAGAATGAATGATGATAACGTGTGAGTGAGAGAATAGGATGGTAGTTTGAGAGGCAGGACGAGGATTTTCTTCTCTCCTCTCCCTTTCCCTTTTCCTCGCTTCATATGCCACCGCCTCTCTAACTCACCGCTTCCTACTCACTAGCCCTTACATCTGCCTAACCTCCTGCTTCTCTTCCTTTATTTCCCTATTCCATCTCCCTCTTTACCTTTTCAAGTCTCTCTCGTTCCCATACCCGTATATCCCCTCTTCTTCTCCTTCCTACTCCCCTTCAACATATCAATTTTCCTTCTGTCATCGCCCTTCCTTTCTCCTCCTTTCTATGTCTCCCTCTTTTCTAAGTCGCCTTTCTCTTTCCCCCCTTCCCTCTACTCTGTCCCTTCCTTCTTTCTTACTTTGGATATAGTCGTTCTAAACGGTCTCTCATCTGGTGGATAAAACTCAAGGTGCTAACTCTTCTCTTCAATTACTAGCAGTAACCAGAATCTACACAAGTCAATGCATTACATAAATGCGGGATTTAATAGATTCCAATTTGCGTATGTGTGCTGTTCGTGCTGCTGGTTCTACTATGTTCATCGCATACTCTATCTTCATCATATTATAACATATAACCCGAATTAGTTCTTATACCATTCATTACCATTACCTTATAACATAATGACTCATTTACTATTAATATATTCATTATATATCATACTATCATAGTATATATACATCACTTTAATACCTTATTAGCTTATATATACTCAATTTATACATATTATATATATGATTATTTCTATACTCTACTATAATATATACTACATCTATACATTATATCAACTATACATACATAGCACACTACATTATTATCATATACATACTCATTTATATATCATTACATTATTCATATATCACTATATACTCATATAGGGCTTATACTCATGATTATATACCATATCTTCTTTATATATATCTATCTTATATACTATATATAATGTATCACTATCATATATAAATTTATATATAATCTACTATCATATCTCGTATACATATATATACATATTATAGACGATACTATATATTGTGCTGCGCTGTGTGTGTTTTGTGTGTGTGTGTGTGTGTGTGTCTCGGTCGTGTGTGTGTTGCGTGTGTTGTTGTGGTGTGTGTGTGTATGTACATAACAATAATTATGTACATATAGTTAGTTACCTACCTTTCGCTCCCCCCACTCCACTTTCATATCTAAATCCTTCTATCTTTCCCTTATCCTCTTCCCTATCTCACCCCCAAATCTTCCTTAAAGTCACTCCCCCCCTCACATTTTAAGCC
>NW_020869867.1:588483-590983 GCF_003789085.1 Penaeus vannamei
TTAGAGTCAAACAGCACTCGCGTAAAGTATATTCAAGTATACAATTTCCAATGTGGACAAAACTAAAGATAGCTTTTTTTTTTTCTTTGAACGACGTTTTACATAATACATCAAAAGAAAAAGAAAACAATCTTAATGCAAATTCCTACTTAGGAAAAACAGCAAATATTGGTCGTTTCCACTGCATTTCAATACGACTTTTAATTCACAACAAGCAGTTTCTATTTCAGTTCCTTGGTTTTTACAAAATGCCGGTTGCGTAAGGGTAATATATATTCGCAAACTTTCATATATAACCGATTTTAAGAATGAAAAAAAATCAACGATTATCCACATAATATACAAAGGTCGGTCGAAAATAGAACGTGTCATACAATCTAAACTAATATAGCCCTATACAATTTCATCCCATGAATCGATCAAATTGATACGATTTTTTCATTACAAAGGAAAATCTAAGACTATAAACAGCAATAAACATCAATTCTGTCGCTCTTTCTGGATAAGTGCAGTATGCTCATGGTGGCATATGGAATACTGTTCAGGCTAATGTATGCGGTTACATCGCCTGACTGCATTACGCTCAGTCATTTTGATATAGGCTTATTTTCATATAGGTTAATTTCATGTGTGTTTGCTGGTATAGTTTTGACTTGCCAGATTTTAAAGGTAGCTCTAAACAAATTATCTAAAAAAAATACGTGATTTACATTAATGGCTCATAACTCTCGTTTTCTTTCAATGGCCCCCGACCAATATATAATAATCTCCACGGCCCGGCTCAGTGACTGTCAGTGACTTCTCGGATTCAGTTATTACTAGTTATAAATCATGTAATGATGTTAGTAGTATAAGTCAAGGACATTTTATGGAACGATTCCAATATACTGATATGCGAGAGATAATTATATGTAGGCACGGTAGGTGAAATAGAATTCAGTGCAATTCGACGTCATATTCTTGAATATTGCACCATGCCCCTTCCCCAGAAAGTTAACAGATTGGAAACCCTTCAGGCAGATGGATATACACCGATAACATGAGAGAAAACAGGAAGAATTTTATTCGTCATCTTCAGGAGGGGAAAACATACATAGTGATGTGTGTTTATGTTCTGCAAGGCGATACAGCGTTAAGAAAAATGCAAAGAGATTCACCTTACATCAGCGTATTGTAATCAAGGTAAGATACTTATATGCATAAATGTTTATGTTCATATTCATTTTTCTTCTCTTCGTTATTATACAAGGCGTGTCAGTTTAGACTTTAACAGCATATGGTCAAAACACGTACGTACTCATCTCCGTCGTTGAAAAGTTACCCTGTTCCATACCGGAGAGGGCATTCCACGCCGGCCTAAGTCTTCCGCTAACATACTTTCAACCGTAAAACTCGCCATACGTTAGGTTAAATTGCTTTCCGGCAGCCCAGAGATCTCCCTAAAAACGAGTTTTCCAGTACGGAACCCTGTTAAAGAGACTGCCACCTCACTACCTAGGTCCTCCCCACTTTATTCAGTCCCAATTTCTCTCTATTTCTCCCGTCTGTCGGTTATCCTACTCTCCTTCCTTCCCTTTTCTCCCCCCCCCCCTTCTTCATTATTTTCTCTTGCATCTTCCCTTTTTCCACGTTTCTTTCCTCCCAAGCATTTCTCCCCTCCCTTTGCCAGTAAACATGCTAACGAAAACATGCTCTAATTAAACGAAATGCACGGCCAAGCCTACCAGACAAATGTTACGGTTGTCTTAGTGTATTCTATTCTCAAATGAGTTCCTTTCGAGCAGGGAAATATTTATTGGTTCGTAAAGACCCTAGCATATGCACCCTCCCCTTGCACATTTTAGTGAATGGAGTGGATTAGTATCTGAAATATTAATTTCACATCTTGCTGCAGTCATGCGAATATTTCAATTGCCAAAACAATCGTTTATCGTATAATATGGCCTGTGGTACATCGTTTAATTTTATCTGTTTTTGGCAGTCAGCAGCTGTGAGCGTGAACACAGCTCAATAGTCCAATGATATTTGTATAAATGCCATCAGCCAATTAGCGACATTGACGGTTTGATGACGTCAACCGTTGTTAGCAGCAGGCCACACGTTTGGAGTAACACTATTAAACTGATACAGTTAGTTGTTAATGCCTGTAGCTATACACTCGTAAATGCAAATCCATGATATGAGCCTGTCATCCCTAAAAGATAGTGCTGTCACCCATCAGGCAATGCTGAATATAGATGATAACTAATAACGATATGAGTATTGTAGGTCACATTAAGTGGGCCCTTATCAACTTTAAAAGTAGTGAACCACTGATTTTACAACTCTAGAAATAATTCTGCATTTTACGAATTTTTACTTTTCGTTTAACCTGTAATACAACCAAACTGTCAAACGCCTAACGCTGGCAAACTTGGCCTTCACACAACATAATTACTTACCTTTTCTTAGAAAATACAGCTGACACAACGGAGTCACCTAATGACTGAAAAAAATAATA
>NW_020869868.1:5000-15000 GCF_003789085.1 Penaeus vannamei
TCTCTCTCTCTCTCTCTCCTCTCTTCTCTCTCTCTTCTCTCTCTCTCCCTCTCTCCCTCTCTCTCTTTCTCTCTTCTCTATCTATCTATCTATATCTCTTCTATATCTCCTCTCCTTCTTTCCTTTCTGTTTATGTATTTTATGTTCGCTTCTTTATCTCGCCTTTCCTCCTCCTCTCTTTTCTCTCCCCCTTCCTCTCTTCTCCGCCCTTCACTCCAGTTTCTCCGCACCTTTCTCCCTCTCTCTTTCTCCCTCATCCCACATCCCTTTTCACTCTCAGTTCTCCGCCACCTCTCTCTCTCCTCTCTTTCTCCCTACCCTCTCTTCTCCCCTCCCTCTCTTTTCTCCCTCACCCCACCTTCCCCTCCTTTTCACTCTCAGTTCTCCGCCACCTTCCTCCCTCTCTTTCTCCTTCCCTTTCTTTCTCCCCTCCCTCTCTTTCTCCCTCCCCCCCTCCCTCCATGCACGTATTAATGTGCTTGTAGGAGGAGAAAGGTATTACTTCAATCAGGTGATGAGTGATGAGAGTGTGATGTCAACTCATCATATTCATCGCGTGTGAATTGACATCTTGACATCCACTGTATAGTTTATGTGGCGTTGACAGTCTGGTCTCTGTGGCCGCTATTGCATAATATGACTGTCATTAAGGAAATTTTTGTTTTTGTTCCCCCTATGATTTGGAGTTGCTTGTTGTTTCTGTTTTGTTTTTTTTTTTTTTTTTTTTTTTTTTTTTTTTTTTTTTTTTTTTTTTACTTATTCTTCTTTGTTTTAGTATTTGTTTTTATTATTTATTTTATCTAGTTTTTTATGAGTGAAGGAGAGAGAAGAGATTTTGGTTATTTTTTTCAGAATGATGAGGAAAAGGGTTGGGAAGGGAAAAGGAAGAATAGAGATGAAGGAAGAGAAAGATATAGAGAAAAGAGAATAAGGAGATGGAAATAGAAGGATAAAAAAAGAGAGGAAATGTATTACAGGAGGATTTTCCACGCTGAGTTATTCATAGCCGTATTGGGGGGTGTGTATGGCGAAGGGAAGGGGGGGGGCAGAAGGGTGGTATCATTGTATCACTTGTGCTTTGGCGTCGTCGCTGACCTGAACACGGGCGCTCTTGCCACTTGCATGCAACACGACGTGGTTCCTTGCAACCGGATGCTACGGTGTAATATGCACACAAGCATCTGGGACACGCTGTGTGTGTGTGTGTGGGCGCGCGCTTTTCGCATACACACACACATACAACACACACACATACGCGCAAACACGCACGCACGCACGCACGCACCGCACGCACGCTAACGCACGCACGCACGCACGCACGCAAACGCAACGCACACACAGACACACACACATCACACACACACACACCACACTACACATCACACCACACACACACACACTACACACCACACACACACCTCACATCATAAACAAACCCCAACCAAGCACACAAGATAATTTACCGTCCTTGCAATGACTCCCCTACCGCCCAGCCCCAGTTCCCCCAATCACACCCTACACATCCACCCCCTTCCTTTTCCTCCCCTCCTCTCCTCCCTTCCCTCCCCTCTCCCCTCCCTCCCTCCTACTTCTCCCCATTCCCCTTACTTCCTCTCCCATTTCCTTACCNCACCTCATTATGGGACTCATTATGAGGACTAATTCCTCATCGACTTCCCCGCCTGGGTGACACGGAGCTCCTCCTGGCAAGGAATTTGTGCAACTGAGGAACCGCGAGCAGGTGAGGGCGATGAAGGGGAACCTCGGAAACGAAACCGATGTTGATGACGTCACAAAGAATGATAAAGAAACACAAAATATAAATAGCAGATAAATAGATAATTATTCTGTATTCTGAGACTTAGAAATACAAATGATCAATAGCAGATGAATAGATAATTATTCTGTATTCTGAGACTTTTCGAAGACGAAAAAAAGTGCAACAAAAAGTAAGTGTATGAGTGTGAGTTATGTCTTGCCCTATTTAATGGCAATAATGGTAACAACGATGATGGTACTAACACAAACACCAACCACCCAAAAATAATAACGATAACAAAATGGTCTTAGCATCAACAGTAGCGTTAATAATAACATCATTACCACCAATACTAATGATTGTGATTACAGTGATAGAGCAATCATGATTATTCCACAAGACACCAAGATTTTACTACATATACTAAATAATTCCTCATACCTACATTACTAAAGGACAAACGATAATTCCCTAACGTAGCTGTAGATTAGGTAATAATTCTTTTCTAGTGGCAGTTGGAATGGCAATAGTAAATGTGGATATGAGCTTAAAAGTGTGGATGCAGCATGTATATGTTACTTACGTATGCCCTTGTATGGTACTATGGATTTAATCCGCTTACCACATATATCTATCCATGCCTCGTATGCCGTTACATATTATGTCTACTTCCCTGTGTAAATGTTGAATGTGAAGTGTATGTAAAGTGTGGCACTATACACAGCTGTATTTCCCAGAATAAAATCAGAAGCCAAGACATTCTACGTTTGCTACTAAATCTCGTGGACACCACAATCACAAAGTAAATACCACGTAGTAGAAAGTAGTGGTAGATAGTAGACAGATGAGAAAGATACGGAATTACGGTGTAAGCGTCCTTGAGCAGACACCGGGAAGTCACTTAGTGTATTAATGTTCTGTGTTGCCCTGAAATGAACTCTTTAAAAATCGTCTTTATCAGAGAACAATCATTGTGATTGGCCAAGCCCCCCCCCCCCAATCAGCCGGAGAGCAGGACCAATCAGGAGAGAGTGATTGGCCAAGCCCCCCCCCCCCCCAACCAATCAGGAGAGAGCTGGGCGGCGCGGTAACGCGTTACTTGCAGGCGGAAGCGCCCATCAGCGTGACGGGGCGGGAGGCGACCGGATGTTGCAAGCGCAATGAGGCAGAAGCGATCTTGCAGTCGCTGGCGCCTCCTCTCTCGGGAAGGAGATTTCGGAGGCTTTTTGGATGTTCTTCCTATTATTTGTTATCTCTTGGTATCTCGATTTAATATCAACAAATGTCTTTTGGTCAGAATGAAAGAGGATTCACTCTTCTGCACACTGGCTTATGCAAGACACACATGCACCCTCGCGCGTATGTATTAATTCACACACACACACACACACACACACACGCAAACACACACACACACACACACACACACATTCATACAGCTTCCATGGTTACGCAAATGACAATGAAATAACGTTTCCTTTTTTCTTCTTCTTCTTCTTCACCGGAATAGCAAACGTTTGCCTCCGAGACTTCGCCTCATCTTCGCCTCGCAGAAGGAGGCGGAAAGCGATGCAATTCGCCTCAGGAGAAATGAGGCGAAGAGAGCGCCGATCGCCCGCCCAAAAGGCTACTAACGACCGACGCCGAGGGAATGGCACCTCATTATGGCACCTCATTAAGGCACTCATTATGAGGACTAATCATTCCTCATCGCCTTCCCCGCCTGGCTGACACGGAGCTCCTCCTGGCAAGGAATTTGTGCAACTGAGGAACCGAGAGCAGGTGAGGGCGATGAAGGGGAACCTCGGAAACGAAACCGATGTTGATGACGTGATTAAGAATGATAAAGAAATACAAATTATTAATAGCAGATAAATATATAATTATTCTGTATTCTGAGACTTAGAAATACAAATGATCAATAGCAGATAAATAGATAATTATTCTGTATTCTAAGACTTTTCGAAAACGGAAGAAAGTGCAACAAAAAGTAAGTGTATGAGTGTGAGTTATGTCTTGCCCTATTTAATTACAATAATGATAACAACGATGATGACGATGATAGTACTAACACAAACACCAACCACCCAAAAATAATAACGATAACAAAATGGTCTTAGCATCAACAGTAACGTTAATAATAATATCATTACCACCAATACTAATAATTATGATTACAGTGATAGAGCAATCATGATGATTATTCCACAAGACACCAAGATTTTACTACATATACTAAATAATTCCTCATATCTATATTGCTAAAGGACAAACGATAATTCCCTAACGTAACAGCAGTAGATTAGGTAATAATTCTTTTCTAGTGGCAGTTGGAATGGCAACAGTAAATGTGAATACGTGCTTAAAAGTGTGGATGCAGCATGTAAATGTTACTTACGTATGCCCTTGTATGGTACTATGGATTTAATCCGCTTACCACATATATCTATCCATGCCTCGTATGCCGTTACATATTATGTCTACTTCCCTGTGTAAATGTTGAATGTGAAGGGTATGTAAAGTGTGGCACTATACACAGCTGTATTTCCCAGAATAAATCAGAAGCCAAGACATTCTACGTTTGCTACTAAATCTCGTGGACATCACAATCACAAAGTAAATACCACGTAGTAGAAAGTAGTGGTAGATAGTAGACAGATGAGAAAGATACGGAATTACGGTGTAAGCGTCCTTGAGCAGACACCGGGAAGTCACTTAGGGTATTAATGTTCTGTGTTGCCCTGAAATGAACTCTTTTTTAAAAATCGTCGTTGAATCGGAGAACAATCATCGTGATTGGCCAAGCCTCCCCCCCCCCCACCCAATCAGCCGGAGTGAAGGACCAATCAGGAGAGAGTGATTGGCCAAGCCCCCCCCCCAACCAATCAGGAGAGAGTGATTGGCCAAGCCCCCCCCCCAATTAGCCGGAGTGAAGGACCAATCAGGAGAGAGTGATTGGCCAAGCCCCCCCCCCCCAATCAGCCGGAGTGAAGGACCAATCAGGAGAGAGTGATTGGCCAACCCCCCCCCCTAACCAATCAGGAGAGAGTGATTGGCCAACCCCCCCCCCCCCCCCCCCCCCCCCAACCAATCAGGAGAGAGCTGGGCGGCGGTAACGCGTTACTTGCAGGCGGAAGCGCCCATCAGCGTGATGGGGCGGGAGGCGACCGGATGTTGCAAGCGCAATGAGGCAGAAGCGATCTTGCAGTCGCTGGCGCCTCCTCTCTGGGAAAGGGAGTGATATATATATTTTTTTTTTCTTTTTTTTCTTTTTTTTTTTTTTTTTTTTTTTTTTTTGGCGAGTGGCTGTTGAGCGGAATGAGAGATTTTACTGTTCGGTGATGTGAGGTATGTGTAATGAATATATGTTTACATACGCACACACCACACACACGCACACACACTCATATATACATACATACATATATGTGTGTGTGTGTTCGTATGTGTATATGTATATACATCTATATATATCTATATCTATCTACACACACACACACACACACACACACACACACACACACACACACACACACACACACACACACACACACACCACACACGCACACACACACGCACGTATATATGCATACACACACACACACACACACACACGCATATTGCTATATACATTTATCCGTTTCTCTTTTCAATCTATTTATATGACATCCTGCTCGCGAAACCCATTGCATAACGGACGTGCAAGCAGTCACAGGGAAGCTAAAGATGCACATCAACATGAGAAGCGGATCCGGTTTCCCTCTCTTGATGCTTTTGTCTTTTTATAACCAGGGATGCTTAGGAGAGGTTCTTGCCCAGGTACAAGCAGTGAAAGAAAGGGGTATATGAAAAGATGTGAATTAAAAGAATGGTTGCAGGGAAAATTTGATTTAAATTGCTTTGTTGGATGGACCACACACACACAGACAGACACACATACAAACACACACACAAATCAACCAACATAAACACATATACGCAAAACAAACAAAACACAACACACATACCCACACAAACAAACAAGCACACATTCACAAACGCGCACAAACACACACATTCACAAACACGCACATACAAACAAACCAACACAAAAACACATACACACACAAACACACTTACAAAACACACACACACATTCACATACACGCACAAACACACAAACAAACACACACACCCCAAAAACCACATACCCTAATTCGAAACACAACACAGTATCAGTAGAATTTTAAGGTGTAATACATCATCTTCAAACATTTAAGCAATAATTTCTTTGCTTACTGCTGAACCCTTTTGTTTTGCTGGCTACCTTGGCCGTGATAAAGCTGCACTAACAAGCAAGAGGAGAGAGATACGACTGCATAAGCGAAAATACCACAAGTACCGTTCAGTCTTCAGCAATGTCTACTCTACGATCGAGTATTTTGTCAACAAAAGACAACCGAACGACAGCTGGAAATATATGAACGAAAATTGGAAATATATGAATGAATAATTGGAAATATGTGAATGTATATGAAGTACAGGTATCTGAAATAGGGTATATTACGCAACTTCCCCAGGTGTGAAATGAATACAGAATACTTTCGAACGTATGTCAGGGCGTGTCGTAAAAGGCGACTGCAGGGGGTCCTCGACTTACGACGGAGATCCTACGATGGCGTCGTAACCCGAATTTCAACGTAAGTCGGAACACACATAAATACAGTACATGTACGTACGTATGTAAGCACCAAAGTCACTCACATATGCTAATACGGTATGTATACATGTATTGAAGTCATAATCTAAAACAAAACAAGACACTTCTTTGACGTACATGAAAACATAACTAAGGATAAAAGAACACACGGAAGACAAACTGTAAATACCGAACACGATTTCTAGCGTCGCATCCACGAAACGTCGTAAGTCGAGACCGTCGTAAACCGAGGACCCCCGGTATTAAGAACCCCTACCCACCCGCACTGCGCCGGCGTGGGAGGGTATGGCCCACCCTCTCCCCGTGACAACACACGCCTCACGCAGCATTTAGGCCGTTCCTGTTGAAGCCAGAGAGTTTCATAGCATTGCTACGGGAGGCTGGAGACTGACTTGGGAAATGTCTGGAAAAGGCCTATGTCCAACAACGGATTTATGAGAGGAGGCTGAAAGGAATATACACAAACCCCTATGTTTTAATAACGGAAATTAATCAATGACTAATTCAAATAGAAAAATATTATTTACATATTTGTCTTTTGTAATTTTATTTTTATATTCATATTGCAACAGGGCTTGTAAAGCTAATGCTTATAATAATAATATCGCTATTATCATATTTCTTTGGTTTCCTTCCGACACTGGAAAATCATTATTCCCCCCCCCCCCCCCAGATAGTCTTTGTTCATATATGTTTATTATCCTTATTTTTTTTAAACAACAACAACCGCAACTAGACTCGGTATATCAGTTTTTTTTTCAACAATAGTACAATTTTCTCTGACTTTGTCTTCGCGTGATCGACAGGGGGGGAGGGGGAGGGG
Organism: Penaeus vannamei; assembly: GCF_003789085.1. Classification (NCBI taxonomy): domain Eukaryota; kingdom Metazoa; phylum Arthropoda; class Malacostraca; order Decapoda; family Penaeidae; genus Penaeus; species Penaeus vannamei. Next base: position 12,282 of record NW_020869868.1, read on the forward strand.
GGAGTGATATAATAAAATTTATCGTTGGTTTGTCACTATTGTCAAGGTTTCGTCTCTTATTAAATATTATTATCACTTTACTTCTTATCATTAGTCTTAATAAGACTAATAAAATTTTTTTTCCTTTTTTATCATTATTACTATTATTATCATCCTTGCTGATATTATAATTACTATTATTGTTTTATTATTATTATCATTATCGTGATTATCATCATTATCATCATTATTATTTTTGTTATTATTCTTATGATTATTGCTTTTCAGCCGTGGAGAATGGTAATATTGTCATTTTAATTGCTTTCATTATAGATTCTATTTTAACAAATGTCATCATTGTTATCATCATAATTATTATTGCTGTTTATCATTATTATCATCATACTTTCCTTTATTTTAGTGTTCATTATGACGAATATATTTATTGTTGTTATTATTGCTATTTATTAATATCATCATCATAATATCCTTTATTTTAATTTTCATTATGACAAATATCGTTATTGTTATTATTGCTATTTATCAATATTATCATCATAATATCCTTTATTTTTGTATTCATTATAACGAATATCCCTATTATCATCACCATCGCCATATATTAATATCATTATCATAATTTCCTTCATCTTAATAGAAGAGAGAAAGGGCAAAATCTCATTAGCTAATTAACCCAAATTAAGATAATTAACAATGGCTTCCTATCACGCCCACTGTTCCCCTTCCACGCCCTCACCTGCTCTCGGGTCCTCAGTTGCACAAATTCCTTGCAAGGAAGAGCTCCGTGTCAGCCAGGAGAGGGGGGGGCGATGAGGAATGATTAGTCCTCATAATGAGGTGCCATAATGAGGTGGTCGGTAATTAGAGGTCATTAGGGCGGGCGATCGGCGCTCTTGATTTTTTCTTTCTTTGTACATGGGCGATTTTTTTTTTTTGGGGGGGTGAGGGGTGGGGTGGGGTGGGGTGGCTGGTTTGAATTTTGGATTTAAATTCTTATGGATACTGGTTAAAGTAAATATGTGTACTGATGCACATATACACATGCATACAGAGAAAGAGACACATACACACACACACACACACACACACACACACACACACACATACACACACACACACACACACACACACACACACACACACACACACACACACACACACACCTTCCTCTCCATCACATCCACACCTTCCCCTCCATCCACTCTTGCTACTCCTCTTCCTACCTACACCCACAACATACACTCCCACAACACTCCACATTCACGATAATTCCAATCATTAATTTAAGAGAATTAAAAGTAATTTCCATAATACTATTTTATACGAATCAAAATCCCGATTTCCATAGATAGGTATAGATTACTTATCCTCTTGGACTCTATACCGTATGGATATACTTTTTCCCAATCTCAGATTAGGATGGATAAAGTGATTGGATATATAGGGTCCGGTAAGTAATCTCTATCAATATATATTTTCTTCCAAAATGTCTACTTCGTTTGCTTCAGAATAATGCTATTTCGTTGACTTCGGAATAATAATTCTACAAAGTTACGTAATCCACCGTATTCTTGTGGGTAATAAGAATATATATTATTTTCCTTTGTCTCTATCTAATTCTATCGTCAATTTTTGTATCCGTTACCTATTTTACATCTTAATAAATGTCCAATATCAATGCTCTATGTACGTGCGGATAAAAAAAAAAAAAAAAAAAAAAAAAAAAAAAAAAAAAAAATCCTAAAAGTCAACCATCATCTTTTTAATGTTATATTAAAATAATATATATTCCTGAAATTCATACTTCATCATCTCCCTTAAAAAAAAAATCAGACATCAATATAATAACATAAAAAGAAATCACCTGCTACCTATAACGATGACGTAAGCAACACGATACCGCAGTGACGTCATGCACAATCACAACCCAACGTGATGCGCCGGTCTTATACACATACGTCTCTTGAAGCAATGCAGACTCAATAACTTAATGGAGACCTTACTTATTCCCCGGAGTTCTGGGAAAATCGGATGTGGTCTCCATTCTCTCCCTTGGTCCCCGGTTCTCGGAAAAGGATATTAATATTGGAAATGTTTCGCCGATAGAATGTAATGGATGGTGGCAACGTGTAATGAGTCCGTGTGTGCTGTGGTGTGCTGGTGTATACGTGAGTGCACGGAAGTATCTACTCTGGGAGGCATGATGATGTTATTGGCGTTAAAGTATCCGTATGGAAAGATAAGAATACGTACATATACACACAGACAGACACAACACAACAGACACCGACACACACACATAGACACCGACACACACACATAGACACCGACACACACACAATACCGACAAACACACACACACAGACACACACACACACACACACACACACACACACACACACACACACACACACACACACACACACACACACACACACACCACACACACACACACACACACACACACACACACACACACAAACACACACACACACACACACACACAACACACACACACACACACACACACACACACACACACACACACACACACACACAACACACACCACACACACACACACACACACACACACACACACACACACACACACATACTCAGACTCGCGTACATAGAAAAGAAAAATATGAAAATAGGAAGACCCTTTTCCTTTTAATTGAATGATTCTCAATTCATCATTTTATTATTACATTTAGAAAC
>NW_020869868.1:32500-40000 GCF_003789085.1 Penaeus vannamei
TTGCTTTTAACAATTCCAGTGAGAGTCATAATTACAAGATATAACATTATTTACAATTGCGTTTTCTGAGGAGGTCTTACGGGAAAAAGTGCAGAAGATATATTTATTTTTTTGCTTGTAAGAATTCTTACTTGAAATAGTGATGAAAATATATTTATTTTTTTTGCTTGTAAGGATTCTAGTGAGAGGGCTGAATGATGGGGAAAGAACTGTTATCAATATCGACAAAATTGCAATAAATAAGATACACTGTTATTATTTACAATTACATTCACTTGAGGAGATTTTGCAAGAAATAGTACTGAAAGGATATTTAATTTTTGCTCGTAAGGATCCTAGTGAGGTAATGAAAGAACTGTTATCAGTCCAATATCGACAAAATTACAAGAAATAAGATACACTGTTATTATTTACAACTACTATTAATAGCATTGGAAAGATATATTTTTTTTTTGCTTTTAACAATTCCAGTGAGAGTCATAATTACAAGAGATAACATTTATCACAATTCCGTTTTCTGAGGATTTCTTACAGGAAATAGTGATGAAAATATATTTATTTTTTTGCTTGTAAGGATTCTAGTGAGAGAGCTGAAAATGATGAAAAAAAACTGTTATGGCTTCAATATCGACAAAATTACAATGAATAAGATACACTGTTATTATTTACAATTACGTTCACTTGAGGAGTTTTTTTCTGCAAGAAATAGTACTGAAAGGATATTTAATTTTTTGCTTGTAAGGATTCTAGTGAGGTAATGAAAGGAATGTTATCACTCCAATATCGACAAAATTACAAGAAATAAGATACACTGTTATTATTTACAATTACGTTGCTTGAGGAATTTCTTACGAGAAATAACACTGAAAGGGTATTCATTTAAGATTTTCATATTTATTTGATTTTTTTTATATATATATATTATTATTTTGCTTGTAAGTATCCTAGTGAAAGAGCTGAACATAATGAAAGAAATGTTATCACTCCATTATCGGCAAAACTGCAAGAGATAACGTACACTGTTATTAATTACAATTACGTTTCCTTACAACTTCTTACGAGAAATAGCACTGAAGATATATCTAATTTTTTGCTTGTAAAGATTCCAATGAGAGGCAAAATTGCAAAAGATAACATATACTTTATTATTTACAATTACGTTTGCTTGAGTTCTTACGGGAAATAACACGGAAGAGATATTTATTTTTTTGAATGTAAAGAATCTAGTGAAAGGCAAAATTACGAGATAACATTATTATTTACACTTACGTTTACTTGAGGAGTTCTTGCGGGAAATGATACTGAAAAGGTATTCATTTTTTGCTTGTAACAACTCCATTATCGGCAAGAGATAACGTACACTGTTATTATTTACAATTACGAGAAATAGCACTGAAATATATCTATTTTTGCTTGTAAAGATTCCAGTGAGAGGCAAAATTGCTAAAGATAACACATAATGTTATTATTTAAAATTACCTTTGCTTGAGGAGTTCTTACAAGAAATATCACAAGATATATCTATTTTTTTTGCTTGTAAAGATTCTTGTAAGAGGCAGAATTAAGATAAAACATTATTATTTACACTTACGTTACCTGATGAGTTCTTACAAGAAACAGCACTGAAGATATATCTATTTTTTTGCTTGTAAAGATTCCAGTGAGAGAGATGAAGACAATGAAATATATTATTGTTTATGATTATTTATTTGGAAGAGATATTGCGATAGATATATCTATTTTTTTGCTTGTAAAGATTCCAGTGAGAGAGATGAAGACAATGAAATATATTATTGTTTATAATTATGTATCTGGAAGAGATGTTGCAATAAATAACGTCTTCGGTATGCAATGAAATAAGATTAATTGACAACTCCATAGAATGATCAGAAATGACAAATTAGATTATGATATTGAAATAAAGTTTCTTTGAGATTCTTATCAGAACAGATATCACAAATAGAGATAAATAGATGAATTCAAATGTTTTATTTATTTATTTATTTTTTTAATCTTTTCATTTTTATATTTTTTATATATTTTTCATTTCTTATTCATTTTTTTATTTTGGTCATATTCACTTTTTATTTACTTTTTTAGCGAAAAATTGCAATGCAGATACATAATCATGTGATATATTTTTCTATATATACAGTATTATTTTCTTTTAGTATGGTCTCTATTGTTATTGTTATTATTATTGTTATTGTTTTTTCTCTCATTCTCCTCTTTTTCTCTTCACCTTCTTCCTTCCTTACCTCCTATCTCTTTTCTCCTCTTCATGTTCGTTCTCCTTTTTTTCTCTCTTCACTTTCTTCCTCTTCTTCTCCTCCTGTTCTTACCTCCCTTTTTCTCACTTCTTCTTCATTCTCCTCTTCTCTCTTACCTTCTTCTTATTCATTCTCCAATTCTCTCTTCTTCTCTTCCTCCTTCCTTACCTCCTACCCCTCTTCATCTCTCCGTATTCTTTCTCCTTTTTCTCTCTTCACCTTCTTCCTCTTCTTCTCCTCCTGTTCTTACCTCCCTTTTCTCCACTTCATATTCATTCTCCTATTCTCTCTTCACCTTCTTATCCCTCTTCTCTTCCTCCTTCCTTACCTCCTCTCTCTTTTATCTTCTCCATATTCATTCTCCCTTTTCTCTCTTCACCTTCTTCTTCTTCTCCTCCTCTCCTTACCTCCCTTTCCTCCTCTCCATATCCATTCTCCTATTCTCTCTTCACCTTCTTCTTCCTCTTCTCCTCCTCTCCTTACCTCCCTTTCCTCATCTCCATATCCATTCTCATTCTTCTCTCTTCTTCTTCTTCTCCTCCTCTCCATATTCATTCTCCTTTTTCTCTCTTCACATTCTTCTCCTCTTCCTCTTTACCTCCCTCTCCCCTCTCCATATCCATTCTCCTATTCTCTCTTCTTCCTCTTCTCCTCCTCCTCCTCTCCTTACCTCCCTTCCTCCACTCCTCACCTCCCTTCCTCCTCCACTCCACATTCATTTTTCTCGCTCAATAATTGACTCTTCGGATAAAAGCATTATTGAATTAATGGAGCAATAATTACAAGGACACTGTGAATTGACGCTGTTGATGATTTTATACGATGACGTTAATGATGCCGGTGCTTCGCCTGGGTACGAATAGGCATACGGCATAAGCATAGACTCAGCATACTCGTTCGTTCACGCTTGTTACATGTACATACGCTGAGCATACACGTTCTTTTCACACTTCTTACTCACATATGTTCAGCATGTATGTTCGTTCACAAGAGAGTGAGAGAGAGAGAGAGAGAGAGTGAGGAGAGAGAAAGAGAAGAGAAGAGAGAGAGAGAGAGAGAGAGAGAGAGAGAGAGAGAGAGAGAGAGAGAGAGAGAAGAGAAGAGACAGAGGTACAAAGCGACAGAGACAAAAAGAGAGAAAGAGAGAGAGAGAGAGTAGGAAAAACCTCACAAGACTCGGTTTTATCAATTAAATCCCTAATTAACAAAAGCTCGTACATTGTAGTCGTGCTCGAGGCTCAAACATTTTTCTTCGCTTCATACTCTTGAAGTCTTTATCCACATTTTTTTTTCTTAGCCTTTCATCTTGTTATCATTATAAATCATCTGGTTTCCTTATAAAAAAGTATGTGTTAGATTTCTCTGTCTTTCTCTCCTCTCTCTGTCTCTCTCTCTACTTCTAGCAGAACATACACACTCAAGTAATAACTCAAAGAAACACACACACATAAACACATACGAAATATGCTTAATCTCTCAAAGACACACACACACACACAAGTAATATACTTACAGTCACACACAAGTAATATACTTACACTCTTAAAGTCACACACACACAGACACACACACAAGTAATATACTTACAGTCAAAGAAACACACACACACACACAAGTAATATACTTACACAGTCACACACACACACACACACACAAGTAATATACTTACAGTCAAAGAAACACACACACACACACACAAGTAATATACTTACACTCTTAAAGTCACACACACACACACACACACACGCACACACACACACACACAAGTAATATACTTACAATCTCAAAGTCACTCCCTCATCTCTCCCTCTCTTACTCTCTTTATCTCTCGCTAGCTCGCTCCATCTCTCTTTCTCTCTCTCTTGTATTTCTTTATCGCTTTTTCACTCATTCCACTTAAGAGTCGTTCATAATTTCCATCATTATCTCAAGTCTACAAAGCGTCGACTTTTGAGGACCCCCCCCCAAAAAAAAAAAAAAAAAAAAAAAAAAGTGTACGGTAGCGGACGAAAAATTATGATGGATCAAGATTTCCCTTTCTATATGTGGAATCTCGTTTTGTGAATCTGAGAAAAACTATATGAATTCAAAATAAATCCATTTCTTGTTCTATTGCTCTTTCACTGTATTGAAATGAAGAGTCTGGTGACAGGACAATAAAGGAGCCTATGGATTTTTTTTTTTTTTTTTTTACTTATTTATTTATTTATTTTTAGCGTATGCTGTATTTTTGTTCTTTTTCATGACTGCAGATGCGAATGAAAATTATTTAAAGCAATGATAAAATATTTCCCCATGTTGAAATAAATTAAACATAAAAATAGCTGAAACTATCCTGGTCTGAATTGATATAAGGTGGCAGACCGAACGTCATCACAGCGGAAATTTCATCCGTTGTCACTTCAGCTGGGTATTCCATCTGGGCATCACCAAAGGCAGAGCCACAGTCCCATAGAGTGACTTTAAACCTTCATACCTGCAACACGCAATCTATAAATAGTCGTATACGTTTTCGATGAATCAAGTTTACAGGTTCAATGTCGCATTTTCTTCAGTTACACATCTAATACATTTTCTATAAAGGGATGTGGGTGCTTCTTATGTATTTGAATTTTGTTACACTATTGGCTTAATAATGTATTTATTATATGTTTTTTTTATGCAGTGCAATAAAGAAGAAAGTTATGCAGGGAAGCCTATAAGCATCAGACTCTAACCCTACGCACTGTAACTGTAATCTCGTATTCATCTGTTTATAATAGTGTATGGTTCAATTTCATCATTCATATCCGTTTTCTTTATCATCTAATGTTTAGAAAACGGAAGAGATGGCTCTACGTGGCGCGAAATTTGAAACATGGCGGCCGCCGATTCGCCCATTGACGGTTCATCATTTTTCACATTAAAAAAAGTGCACTCCTGGCTTTACCCCCCCCCACACACACACCAGTGTACGGTTTTTTTCTTAAAATTATGAATGACCCCTTATCTCCTTATCTTCAACTTTACTCTTTCATCTTTATATCATTCCTCATCAGTTACTTATTCCATTTTAACTGTTGCATTTACTCGATCATATCTACTTTTTCTTCGTACCTTTCTGTTTATCGTATCTTTCCATCTATCTATTTTATTTTAGTTCCACTCATCTCCTTTTTCTACTCGCTCTATCTTCGTATCTTTATCTATTTTTTTTTCTCTATTTCTACTCTTCTACCCTTCATCATCACTTTCCTTCCATCTTTACGTACCTCCTCTACCTCACTTCATCGTATTTTTCATCTTTTATCATCTTTTTTTCTCTACCTCTACTCATCTCCCCTTCAATCATCGCATCTATTCCTTCATCTTGGCATTTACTCCCCCAAAATTATTTCATTTCTTCATTTCTATCTTCTATCTTCATGTCTCATAACCCAGAAAACATACTAAAAATAAGTGACCAATGATTGGCAATATCCTTTACCAGTGTTGCCATTCGAGCGATTTTCCCGCTAGATTTAGCATTCCAGAGTTCCTGATTTAGCGGGGATGATTATTTTTTTTTCTACATCTAGCGATTTTTTTTTTTTTTTGTTAGTATCCTTTTTCAACGGTAAGATGATGAGCTTTTGTTCTTATGTATAGCGGTTTTTAAAGTCCAATCTAGCGGTTATGCGGGAATGCCAATGGCAACGCCGTTTTTTACTGCCAATACAAGAGTTACTGTGTGTGATGTAGTTTATGCGGGCTGTTAACATTTCCTGTATCCACGGGTCTTGTTTATACTTTATCTCTCTATTTATTTATCTCTCTCTCTGTCTCTCTCTCTCTCTCTCTCTCTCTCTCTCTCTCTCTCTCTCTCTCTCTCTCTCTCTCTCTCTCTCTCTCTCTCTCTCTCTCTCTCTCTCTCTCTCTCTCTCTCACTCTCTCTCTCTCTCTCTCTCTCTCTCTCTCTCTCTCTCTCTCTCTCTCTCTCTCTCTCTCTCTCTCTCTCTCTCTCTCTCTCTCTCTCTCTCTCTCTCTCTCTCTCTCTCTCTCTCTCTCTCTCTCTCTCTCACGTCCTTTATCTATCCACATCTCTCTCTTCCCCTCTCTCTTTCTCTCTACCTCTTCCCGTTTCTCCCTCTTCGCCCTTTCCCATTTTTACCCCCTTTTATTTTTCCGGTTTTCAACTTTTCTATAAAAAAAGCGAAATCAAACATTTACATGCAGTCCAGGATTGCTATTTTCTTAACACGTGCAGTATATATATTCTTTTTCTCTTTTTTTTTTTTTTTTGCCTTTCTTCCTTTTCCTTCGTTTTTCTTTTACTCTCTCTTTTGCTCTTTCGCTTTTATTGCTTCCTTTGTTTTTTTTTCCTGCAGAAGGGTGGAGAAAGGTCAGAGGTCATCGTGGTTCTATTTGCTTGTATATATTTATTCATTTATTTGATTATTCCGTTGATGTGGATTCAATTGATGGAATTTCTATCATTTTCATGGACTGTTTTATTATTATCCTTTTTTATCATTACTGTTATTATCATTATTATTGTATGATTGTGATGATGATTATTATCATTATTATTTTTATCACCACTATAATTACTATCATCACCATCATCATTTATATCATCGTTCTCATTATCATCATCATCCTTATCATCTTCTTTATTGTTATCAATACCATTGATATTATGATAATAAACATTATGATTACTTTTATAATTATCATCATTATAGCAGTACTATCTGCTATATCATAATCATCACTACTATTATCATCATCATTATAGTTATGATTATCGTTATTATTATCATTATTATCATTATTACCATACTACTTTATTTACCATACTTACAACTATAGTTCTATATTTTCTAGAACTTCAATAAAACAGTATAATTGGCAATGCAATATTGCACAGTTGCATAATTTTCCCATAGACAGCACGGCAATGTCCAGAATCAATAAGGTCTAGATTTCATTGCGTTGACCTTAAACTAAGCACCACTATGTTAAGCTGAATTATTTTACGTGAACGACTGAAGTAAAGAAAAAGAAGAGAAAAGAAAAGAAAAGAAAAACTAATTTCGTGAAGAAGGTAAGGATAATAAGGATAATGATAATTTATATAATTATATTCCATTCGCTTTGATGGTGTTATTGTACTAATGATTGTGGTTATTAATGACAGAAAAAAACTTTAATTTTCTTCTTTTACAATTGCAATTACATAAAAAATAATAACGACAACGACAATGACAAT
>NW_020869868.1:55000-62500 GCF_003789085.1 Penaeus vannamei
CAACATTGCAAATGCGTATAGATATTTCCATTGCATATCAGACTGCTTTATGCAAAAAAAAAAAAAAAAAAAAAAAAAAAAAAAAAAAAAATCTATGATAACATAAATTCTAGGAAACTGCAATTAGCGAAGGATAATATTGACTAAGTTCCTGCCATTTAATGATAATGGTTATGATAATCATGAGAGAAAATCTTATTAGTGAGGATAGAAATAATGATGATAATAATAATGATAATGACAAAGCCAGTAATGACAGTAATTATGCTAGTAATAATAAGGATGAATAGGATGGTCATAATGAAAACAACAATAATGATTATAATAATGATAACAATAATGATTATGACAATAATGAAAATAACAATAATAATAATGATGATAATAATGATAATAACAATAATGATGACATTCATCATCATCATTGTGATAATAATGATAATAATAACGAAAATAATAATAATAATCATAGTAATGATGGTTATCAGTGCCATTATCATTAGCTATCACTATTATTATCATATACTATTATTAAGAGTATCATTCATCATTCATCATAATATCATCATCATTATTGTCATTTTGTAATCATTAAATTACCTAGTTTAATAGAAAAAAAAGAACAAATATGAAGAATATATGGAAAGAGCTGTGAAATGAACAAACCTATAACCCCCTAGAGAACACTAAGAACAACCTCCAGGTAAGGAAAGAACAGCGCAGAAGAACCAGAAGAACACGGCACTGTCCCCTCCACTATCAAAGGAGTCATTTTATCGTGTATAAAGCTATTCAGTGTACATTACAGTACAGTTTATAGCCCAGAGACCACGGTTTATGTGCATAATATTGCCTGTATCAGCTTTTATCTTTGGTTGGGGGATATATTATCAAGCAGTTATTGTTACTATGATATAAATTACGCTGTAGAGAGAGCAATTTGTAATGTCAAGTTTGTATGGATTACGTTGCAGGAGTTAGTTGCAATGAGTTCTATATATATATATATATATATATATATATATATATATATTATATATATATATTCGTGGAAAAGGTATATATTTTCATCTAGCTATTACATCGTAGTGAACAATTTTAATGTATATGTATATTCATCTTCGATTAATTTCTTTTATTTGCTAATCATTTATTAGCGATGACTTAGCATCCTTTTCAGTTGCTTGGTGTTTTAAAATTTCACTTACCTTAAAGGGCAGAAACTCCATTGAAAGGCCATGTAGTAAGCGTATATTTTCTCTATTAAGCTTTATCAATATTCAGAAAAATAAACAGAAGTATAAAGCATAAATGTCCGATTCTGTCGATCTGGAGTATATTTGTGTAGCAGGTTCATTCATCAAGGGAAATCCATTCAAAATATGTATTCCATTGTGGCTGTTTACCTTTTCATTTTTCTGTACACGTTACTTTGTTTGTGCTTGTGTTCATATATATTTATCAAATTATATATATATATTATTATATATAACATATACACACACACACACACTACACACACACACACACACACACACACACACCACACACACACACACACACACACACACACACACACACACACACACACACACACACACACACACTATATATATATGTATGTTATACATATATATGTTTATTCACATTCACACACACAATACATATGCAGTGGCGTGAAGAGAGGGCGAGAAAAGGTTATAAATAGATGGGGAGAAAAATATCAAACGTATAAAATAAAACAGAATTGCCTTTTACTTTAATCGCACTACTAAAACACCAAAACAAATCTTTTGGCTCATGTTCTGTCTCATTCATAATCCGCAGGATGAATGCCACTTAGTGCCACACAGTTAATCTCTCGTAACTATGCAACAACACAGAAATTACACACAACAAACACTAGGGTAAAGTAACGCGGCACAAAAGTCTTTACACATGCTACTAACACACACGCACTCAATCACGCTGATTCACACACATCTCTCTCTCTTTCTCACACACGCACACAGTTCCATTTACACGCATATACACATACCTTGCAAAAGAAATACAATTTCATGTATATCTATATCGTTTCTTTAGTTCATACCTTGAGTCCATTCTACACGCACACACACTCACACACACTTTCCTTGCACAATAAATACAATTCCATACGTATATATAACGCTTCTCAATCTCATAATACCATACATATATCTACTTCAATCTCATAATGCCATACACTTACCTAGTTTAGCACTCCTTCACTTCCACACAAAAATAACAATCTCTTCTGCCAACGCCTTCATATATTCTCCATGACTGAACACATCCCGGTAACTGTAACTAAGGGCTGTGGCATCTCCCTTTCCGCTCGAAATAGTACATCAATTTTCGGATTTTGTTTTTCGTGTTGTGACTTTGTTATGAGGAAGTCTAAGTTTATTGTGTGTTATTTTGGTCGGTGTTTTCGTTGTCGTTCGTGTGTTGTTGCTGTTATTACTGTTACTGTTGATATTACTGTTATAGTAAGAGTGATAATAGCAATATATTGAACATGATAATAGTAATAATACTAATGATAAATAATGATAATGATTTTAATGATAATAATAATAGTAATCATGGTAATGATTATAACAAAAATGGTAAAAAATAAGGATGATGATAAAAGTAACGATAATAATGATAAAAATCATTATCATCATTGTTATGATCATTATCATCATCATCATCATCATTGTTATTATCATTATGATGATGATGATCATCATCATTATTATCATTATTAAAAGAAAGCAAAAGATATATCATTGCTATTATTACTATTATCATCATACATACTTACATACATACAATCATACATATTGTGTGTGATATATATATGTGTGTGTGTGTGTGTGTGTATGTGTGTGTGTGTGTGTGTGTGTGTGTTGTGTATGTGTGTGTGTGTGTGTGTGTGTGTGTGTGTGTGTGTGTGTGTGTGTGTGTGTATCTACCTATCTATCTACGTATGCATCTATCTACATTGTTCTCGCATAGCCGTATATCTGCCGTCATCATGATTGCCTTGTTGTTCCAATAGAAAAGCCAGTTACGTACAACAAAGGAGCAATAGTATATAAAAATGATGAACACAATCAAAAAATGTGTAAACCCGAAATGAACAAGCCATTAAATCAAATACGCTTGCTTATTTTTTTTTCTCTCTCTCTTTGACATAAACATCTTAAAAGGAAACGGAAGACTGACTAGTTCATTTAGATGTATGAACCCTTGAATAATTGGTGAACAGTTGAGAACTCTGGAACTCCATTGAGATGCCGTAGAGTTTGGGGAACTGTAACCGTTGAGAATATTTAAGGAAACTACATATTAGATTGTATATGTGTGTGTGAGAGAGAGAGAGAGAGAGAGAGAGAGAGAGAGAGAGAGAGAGAGAGAGAGAGAGAGAGAGAGAGAGAGAGAGAGAGAGAGAGAGAGAGAGAGAGAGAGAGAAAGAGTAAGAGAAAGAGAGAGAGAAGAGAGAGAGAGAGAGAGAGAGAGAGAGAGAGAGAGAGAGAGAGAGAGAAGAGAGAGAGAGAGAGAGAGAGAGAGAGAGAGAGAGAGAAGATAGATAGAAGAGAGAGAGAGATGAAAGCTAACTAGATAGATAAAGAGAGAAAGAGACAGATAGACGGTAAATAGATAGATAATGAGATTAAGACAAGTACACCACCAACGTCATCATTTAGATGGATGAACAGCTGAACAATAAATGAAGATTTAAAAGTCCCAGACATCCATTTAGATGCCTTGACGTCTGGTGAAGTATGACTGTTGAGAATATTTAAGATAACTGCATATCAGATTGTGTGTCATAAAGAAAGAAAGAAAGAAAGAAGAAGAAAAATGAAAAAGGAGAACGAGAAATCAAGGTATTCAATCTCACTAGGAATCGTCGTGTGTTGACAAGAAGGAAAGAAAGAAGGAAAGAGAGAAAGGAGAGGAGAGGAGAGGAGAGGAGAGGAGAGGAGAGGAGAGAGAGAGAGAGAGAGAGAGAGAGAGAGAGAGAGAGAGAGAGAGAGAGAAGAGAGAGAGAGAGAGAGAGAGAGAGATTAGAGATAGATAGATAGATATAGATAGAGGAAAGAGACAGAGACAGAGAGTGAAACAGACAGACAAACAGACAGACAGACAGACAAAGAGCACGAGAAGGGGGCTGCCAGATGAACTGAGGCCATGTCTAAGCTCCACCCATGCAAACCGGGAGGACCTGTATGTCAATTTGAAACTACAATACCGGAAAATGCAAATAGAAATTCTTACAGCATATATCGCGAATTTCCATACATACTCCTGGGGGTGATATTTCGCTCCTGCACTCAAGCGTATGCACGGAGGAATCAGCTGATGTGTAGTCGAGGGAGGCTAAGTTGAGGATGAATACGATGGTGCAGGAAACTTTGAATAGTCGTGTATATATAACATCTATATATATATATATGTGGAGGACATTTATATATACTCTGGTATGTAGGTCGATTGTTATGCTCACAAACGTATTAAATTGATAGATAGATACATAGATAGGTCGATAGAGGGAGAGGGGATGTGGAGGAGGAGGAGGAGGAAAAGGAAGAAGAAGAAGGAAAGGAAGAGAGGAGGAGGAGAAGAGGGAAGAAGAAAGAAGGAGAAGAAGAAGAGGAGGAAGGAGAGAAGGAGGAAGAGGAAGGGGAGGAGAGAAGAAGCAGAAGAAGAGGAAGAAGAAGAGAAGGAGGAGAAGGAGGAGAGAAGGAAAGAAGCAGGAAAAAAAGAAAGGGGAACAGAAGAAGAAGAGGAGAAGAGAAGGAGAAGACGAAGAAGGAAGAGGAAGAGTAAGCAGAAGAAGAAGGATCAGAGTGAAGGAGGAAGAAGTGGAACGAAGGAAAGGATGGAAGAACAAAAGAAGAAAAGCAAGAAGGAAGAAGATAAAAGAAAGTAGAACCGTAAGGAATTTAGATAAGATAGCAAGGGGAGGAAAGAAGGGAAAGACAAGTAAAAGAGAGAGGGGAGAAAGATGAAGAGAAAGAGGAGAAAGAGAAGGTTGAGGAGAAAGAGAGGAAGAGGGGATGGACAAGAAGCTTAACATCAGGTGAACTGAACACATGATAGAGGACAGGAGAGTTAGTGTGTACATGTGTGTATGTGTGTTTGTATGTTGTTATATATGTTGGTTAACATAACTAGAATATACTTTATCTTATGTTGTAAATTTTCATGACCTTTCAATATCGTTGTTTCAGTTTTGTTATTATTCTTATTTTATTGCTATTGCCTACTATCATATTTGATGTAATTATTATAGTAATACTGTAGTCATTATTATCATCATTGTGATTACCATTATCATTATTATTATTGATACTGTTGTTATTGATATTATTATCTATATTATCATTATTGTTTTTTATTATTATCACTATTATCATTGCTATGATTAGTGCAATTATTATCATCATCATTATTACCATTATCATCATAAAGACAGATAAAAAAATGGACAAACAGACAGACAGGAAGACAGACAGATAGACAGAAACTGAGAGGCAGAGTGTGAAGATATGTGTGTGTGTGTGTGTGTGGTGTGTGGTGTGTGTGTGTGTGTGTGAGAGAGAGAGAGAGAGACGAGAGAGAGAGAGAGAGAGAGAGAGAGATAGAGAGAGAGAGAGAGAGAGAGAGAGAGAGAGAGAGAGAGAGAGAGAGAGAGAGAGAGAGAGAGAGAGAGAGAGAGAGAGAGAGAGAGAGAGAGAGAGGAGAGAGAGAGAGAGAGAGAGAGAGAGAGAGAGAGAGAGAGAGAGAGAGAGAGAGAGAGATAGTAGATAGATAAAGTAGATAGATAGATAGAGAGAAAACAGGAGGGATGAAAGAGAGAAAGATAGAGAGAGATAGATAAATATAAAGAGAAAGTGAGAGATATATAGATAGATAAATAGATGTAGAAAGAGAAAGAAAGAAAAAAATAGAGACAGACAGGCAGAGACAGAGAAAGATCAATAGATAGAGACAGAGTGAAGAGACAGAGAAAGGTAAAGAGGAATATATATATAGCAGCGTGGGCTTGGAGGCATAGAGAGCTCCCATCTCGAAATAGGAATCGTTATTAAATAATAATAGTGATAAATTGAAGTCGGGCGAACGCCAACTCTCCCAAATAGAGTCCCGGGGTTTTGTGCTCCAGATACCTAATTTTATAACTCCTGGAAGTGGATATTAGATCTAGGAGGCTGGGGTTTCTGTGGAGGATTTGATTTGAAGGAAATTTTAACTTCCTCGTTCCTCCCCCCCCCCAAAAAAAAAAAAAAAAAAAAAATATATATATATATAACAAGTAAATAAATAGAATAATAAAGATAAATAAGAGAGCTTTAGGAGTATTTATAACGTCAAGATGGGAGATGGAAGGTTTGCACAGATGGGCACGTGGATTCGCTGTGAGGTATATCGTTTATATATATCGGATTATATCGTCGTGTATCGAGTCAATCCTAACTTTGGTAGACTAATGGTTGGGATGATTGTTTAGCTTTGTTATCGAGCGGTATATATATCTATTATTATCTATCGGGTATGTCAAGTATATATAGAAAAGAGGTAAATGTTGAATCCGAACTTTGTTGCTACTGCCAGCTGGGATGGAAGTGAAAGTACTTTACCTTAAACAAACAATTTACTCGACTCGACAATTTTCTCTGTCTGCCTGTATGTGTCTGTCTGTTTGTCTCTTCTCCTTCCTTTTGCTTTGATTTTTTTTTTTTGTATTCAACTTTTATATGTTTATGTATATGGTTATATCTATGTATCTATATATATGTCTATCTGTTTATGCTATCTATTCCTCCTTCTCTCTCTCTCTCTCTCTCTCTCTCTCTCTCTCTCTCTCTCTGTCTCTCTCTCTTTTCTCGCCTCTCTCTCTCTCTCTCTCTCCTCTCTCTCTCTTCTCCTCTCTCTCTCTTTCTCTCTCTCTCTCTCTCTCTCTCTCTCTCTCTCTCTCTCTCTCTCTCTCTCTCTCTCTCTCTCTCTCTCTCTCTCTCTCTCTCTCTCTCTCTCTCTCTCTCTCTCTCTCTATATATATATATATATATATATATATTATATATATATATATATATATATTATATGTTTATTTTTACCAGGTAAAATGAAATGTTCATTTAATAATTTTGTAACTATTTTCACTTGCTTTTTTAATTGTTTTTTCATTTGTTTAAAAGTATTCTTGTCTGACGCTGCTATGCCGATATATACGTATGTGTGTGTCTGCGCGCGCGTATGTGTACACACTCACCAACCGATCTCTCCTTTTCTACAGACCAGTGACTAGGAGTATTGGTCCATGGAACAATTGCTCGAAACTTTACAGAACGCTTTTTTTTCCTTTTTTTTTTGGGGGGGGGGGGGGTACGGCAATGTATATACGAATTGCTACAGACTCCGGAGATTAACACATATTTCGGAAGTCGAGAGAAATGTACCGAAGACATCCATTATCCATCT
>NW_020869868.1:67500-72876 GCF_003789085.1 Penaeus vannamei
TCCTTCCTCTCCCCTTTCTTTACACCTCTTCCTCTCCTTCTTCCTTCCTCCTCTCTTCTCTCGTCACTCCTCTTGCTATTCCCCTTCTTCTCTCCTCCCTCCATTTCTCTCTTCTTTCCTTACTCCTCTCCCTCCCCTTTCCTTACCCCTCTTCCTCTTTCCCTCTTTCCCTTCCTCTTCTCCTACCCCCTCCCTCCTCCTTTTCCCATTACGTCTCTTCCTCCCCTCCTCTTCCCTTTCCTCACTCATCCCCCTCCCTCCTTCACCCCTCTTCCCTCTCTTCTATCCCTTTCCCTCTTCATCTCCTCCACCCTCACCTCTTTCCCCTCCCTCCTTTACCCCTCTTCCCTCTATTCTATCCCCTTTCCTTCTTCCTCTCCTCCATCCTCCACCTCCTTCCCCTCCTTCCCTCTAATCCTTCCCCTTCCCCTCTTCCTCTCCTACATCCCCACCTCTTTCCCCTCCTCCTTTACCCCTCTTCCCTCTCCTCCTTCCCTCTTCATCTCCTCCACCCTCTACCGCCTTCCCCTCCTTTCCCCCTCCCTCCCTTACCCCTCTTCCCTCTAATCCTTCCCTCTTCTTTTTCCTCTCCTCCACCCCACCTCCTTCCCTCTCCCTCCCTTATCCCCCTTCCCTCTCCTCCTTCCCCTCCTCTTCATCTCCTCCTTCCCCTTGCCCTCTTCCCCTCCTCCTCCCCTTCCCCTCTATTCCCCCCATCCCCACCTCCTTCCTCACCCTTCCCCTCCATTCCCCCCCATCCCCACCTCCTTCCCCACCCATCCCTTCCATTCCCCCCCTCCCCCTGTCAACACGAACAAGACAACGACCCAGACGCTAGAGGGTTAAGTCAGGTTATGTTTACCAACCCATCAGCTCTCCATTACGTTGATGGCCGACTCAGGGTGGAAGGTGTGTGAATGTGTGTTGTCTCTTAACACAATACGTGGGAGGGAAGGATAACAGGGTCGAGGGAGGGAGGAGAGGAAGGATGACAGAGTGGAAGGAGGAGAGATGGATGACACAGGGAGGGAGGGAGGAGGAAGGAAGGATGACACAGGGAGGGACGGGATGGGAGGGGAGGGATGACAGAGTGGAAGGACGGGGAGGAGGAGGGAAGGATGACAGAGTGGAAGGAGGGAGGAGGAGGGAAGGATGACAGAGTCGAAGGACGTGGAGGAGGAGGGGAGGATAACACACAGGGAGGTTGGGGGGGGAGGAGGGATGGATGACACAGGGAGGGGCGTGGAGGGAGGAGGGAAGGATAACAGGGTCGAGGGAGGGAGGAGGAGGGAAGGATAACACAGGGAGGGAGGAGGAGGAGGAGGGATGGATGACAGAGTCGAGGGAGGGAGGAGGAGGGATGGATGACACAGGGAGGGGGGAGGGAGGAGGGATGGATAACAGAGTCGAAGGAAGGGAGGAGGAAGGAAGGATGACAGAGTCGAGGGACGGGGAGGAGGGGGAAGGATGACACAGGGAGGGACTGGGGGAGGGGGGGAGGAGGAGGGAGGGGAGGGAAGGATAACACAGGGAGGGACGGGGAGGAGGAGGGAAGGATAACAGAGTCGAGGGAGGGACGAGGAGGGAAGGATGACACAGGGACGAGGGAGGAGGGAGGGAAGGATGACAGAGTCGAAGGAGGGGAGGAGGGAGGGGAGGATGACACAGGGAGGGAGGAGGAGGGAAGGATGACAGAGTCGAGGGAGGGACGAGGAGGGAAGGATAACACAGGGAGGGACGGGGAGGGAAGGATAACACAGACGAGGAGGGGAGGATAACACAGGGAGGGACGAGGAGGGAAGGATAACACAGGGAGGGACGTGGAAGGGAGCGTTAACGTGATGGATGTATATGGTAGGCGAAGGGGAGGGACTGGGATGTTTTGTTCAAGGTGGAAGGTCGTCGTATGAATAATTATTATATTTTTTCTGATAAGGTGTTTCATAAGGTGTGGGTTTAGTGTAGTTGTAAATATGTAATTTTGATGTAGTTGTATAAGTGACAATTCTTTATATCTTCGAATCGATATTGATATAGTCGTGAAAAAGGTATATAATGGATTAATTAAACATGCTAATGAATGATGAAAAACGATTGAAAAAAGGTGATAATGAGACGAAAGATTAAAACACGTTGAAATGAATTAAAATAGGTAGTAATAAAACCTAAAGATTAAACATTTCGGAATGATCTATGATTAATGGGAATAAAAATGTTAAAAAAAAAAATAAATAAAAAACTACAAATAGATTCTAATGGAAAGTGGTAATAAAAATGACAATGAAACATTAAATTAAATTATGATCGGAGGTCATAATAAAAAAAGGAAAACAATAATTAATGAAAACGTTCTCATAGATTATCAATAAAAAAATAGTCATGATAGGAAGTGATAATGATACAGTAATTAAGATTTAATAAGATATGAAATTAAATTATTAAATTGTAAGGAGTAATCAAAGAAGTAAAATATTAAGATTTTGATAAGAGGTGGCAAAAGTGCATAAATATAAAGTTAAGTGTTAGAATAGATCATAACAGATAGTAAGATTATGAAAATAGTTAAATAAGACATCAAGATATTGATATAAGTTATTGGTGGATAATAGGAATTCGGTAAACTGTTGAAATAAATCACGATAAGAGTGATTAATGATAATTATTTAAGAAAAAACTAGTTTGTAATTGACTAGATATCCATAACCTGAAAGTCGGGCAACGTAAATCTACGTTGTCGGTCCCACACTTTCTCCCAGAGCCACGTAGCTATAGCGTTTTAAAAAGGATAATACAAGAAATAGGGAGAAGGATGAATCTCAAGCCAATTAGGGAAGGAAATAAAAATATGAAGCGAGAATAACAAGAAAAAATAAAAGACGTGAAACTACAAATAAAAATCAGAGGAAAAGTGTAATATAAAACGAAAAATGGAGAGAGAGAGAGAGGAAAAAATTCTAATGAGATTACGAAGGAAAGAAAAGGTTCAAAACAGACTAGAAGAAATATAAAATACGCACATGTATCTGTCTACTTGCCTGTGTGTGTTTGTGAGTGTGTATACATGTATGTATGGGCAATTGTGTGTATGTATGTGTCTGTCTGCGTACATGTGTGTTAATGAGTGTGTATTTGCATATCATGTTTGTATTTAAGAATATATATATTCGTACTGGGTTATGTGCAAATTGGCGTAAACAAGTTTATGTGAATATATATATACATATGTACACATCATTAATACAGGCAAAACATTTATCTATTTATTTTCTCACGCTAATTGGCATCCACATGATAACATAATTCAGAAAATTGTAGTGAAATATAAGTGAAAAAAATGACAATCGTTTTTTTTTTTTTTTTTTACCAATGTGATTCCTATCATCATCATGAACATAATGAGTCCAAAAAAAAAAAAAAAAAATCGACGTAAAAGACGTGGTTAATGAACTAAAGTCGAGAGAGTACAATTTAAGTAGTTCATTACTCGTTTCATAATTGTAATAATGATATCAAATCTCCGTTGCATAATTACAGCTTATTGCACTCGTCGAAAGCAAATTGCAGTAACATTAATTATTTAATGATCTTTTTTCATAAAGTGTCATTCAGCAGAGAGGGAAATTGCTACTACTAATAATAACACTAATATCTTCATTCCATTTGATATCAAAATCAAAATAATTCTGCACTCATGTTGTTTTGCTTCCATGCTTATATTGACGATATTGATCGATGTGACGGCGATGTTGAAAACACATTGTAGAGCGAAAATGATGATTGACAGGTGCAATTATTTTCCACGCACACAGTCACGCACACACATAGTCAGTCTCACACGTAAACACACACATGTATACAGTCTTCCATACGCACATGAAATCCCACGTACACTTTTATTATGCAGGCGTGTGTACGAACGCTTCTCATTCTTATTTTTGTTATGTCTATTCTAGCTTCCTTACGTCATCTTTTTCTCTGTCTGTCTGTTTGTCTATTATTCTGTTTGTTTTTATGTCAGTCTGTCACTTTGTGTGTCTGCCTACCTGTCAGTCAGCCTTTCTCTTTCTCTCTCTCTCTCTCCTTCTATCCCGTCCTATCTCTCTCTCTCTCTCTCTCTCTCTCTCTCGCTCTCTCCTCTCTCTCTCTCTCTCTCTCTCTCTCTCTCTCTTTCTCTTCTCTCTCTCTCTCTCTCTTCTCTCTTCTCTCTCTCTCTCTCTCTCTCTCTCTCTCTCTCTCTCTCTCTCTCTCTCTCTCTCTCTCTCTCTCTCTCTCTCTCTCCTCCTCTCTCTCTCTCTTCCCTCTCCTGCCTCCTCCATTCTCTCGACATACAAAACACAGCACCCTTCAAAAATTTTGTATCTTTGTATTTATCATTTTCTCCTCCTTCCTCTGTGTCTCTCTCTTCTCCTCCTCTTTCCTCTCTCTCTCTTCGCTCTCTCTCTCTCTCTCTCTCTCTCTCTCTCTCTCTCTCTCTCTCTCATCTCTCTCTTCTCTCTCACTCTCTTTCTCTCTCTCTCTCTCTATCTTCTCTCTCTCTCTCTCTTCTCTCTCTCTCTCTCTCTCTTCTTCAGTCTCTCTCTCTCTCTCTCTCTCCCCTTCTCTCTCTCTCTCTCTCCCTCTCTCTCTCTCTCGTTCTCTTCCTTTCTTTCTCTTTCCTTCTTTCTGTTATTATGCCCCCAATTTCCTTCTCCCCCTTCCTTCCCTTTCTCTCCTTTCCATCTTTATCCCTCTCCTCTCCTTCCCTCTCCATGCCCTCTCTCTTTTCCTCTTCTCTTCTGTCTCTCTCTCTCCCCCCCCTCTCTTTTTCCTTCTCTCTCTCTCTTCCTCCCCTTCTCCATCTCTTCTCTACCCTCTCTTTTTCCTCCACTCTCTGTCTGTCTCTCTCTACCTCCCTCTCTCTTTCCTCCCTTCTTCCTTCTCTATTTTCCCCCTCTTTCTTTCCTTTCTCTCTCCCTCTCCTCCCCTCTCCTTCTCTTTTTCTCCTTTTTTTCCTTTCTCCTTTCCCTCTCGTCGTGTCACTCTCTCCTTCCCTCTCCCTCTCTTTCTTCCCCTTCTCTGTTCCCCTGTTCTCTTTCCTGTTTTCTCCCGTCTCCCTCTCTTTTCTCCCTTTTTCTCTTTCCCTGTTCCCTCTTCTCTCTCTTTCCCTCCTTACGTCGGTCCTCTCTCCTCCCAAGGTCCTCTCACAATAATAAACAAAGATATTAACAACAACATAACTACATAACAAGTATAATATTACTCCCCTCTTTCTTTACTATTTATACTCCCCTTATCTACCCTCTCCATCCCTCTATACTCTTTCTCCCTACTCTATCCTCTCCCATATATATTCATACCACTAATTACTACACCCTAACTACATACTCATCCCATTAT
>NW_020869868.1:80850-85850 GCF_003789085.1 Penaeus vannamei
GAGACAGAGAGAGAAGAGAGAGAGAGAGTGAAGAGAGAGAGAGTGTGAGATAGATAGACAGACAAAGAGAGAGAGTGAAAGAGAGTGTGATATAACAGATAAATAGATAGATAGACAGACAGACAAAGAGAGAAGAGACGCACTCTCCTCCCTCCACCTACAGTCCCCCGAGTGGCGTGCAGTTGCCGTGTCCGCGAGGCGACCGACTGGGGCTCGGCTTCCGCGCTCCTGATCGCACCGGCTCCCTCCCAGCGCCGCCGCCGTAATCCGCTTAGCGTCCCGAGTCACTGGCGGTTGCGACACGGCGGTGACGGGGAGGGAAGGCGCCCTGCTGTGTCATGCGCCGCGCGCTCATGGCGGTCATGCTGCCTTTGATTGTGGAAGCTCAATGTCACTCATAATCTATAGCATATATATTGGCCCTGTGCTCGCCCCCACACACACAGAATATTATATATATATATATATATATATATATATATATATATATATAGTACTATATATATATATATATATATACATAATATATATATATATACTTATATTAGTATATTATATATATATAATATATATATATATATAAGTATATATTACTTTATATATAACATATGTATTACTTAATATATATATAGTATATATATTATATATATATATATATATATATATATATTTATATATCTATATATAATACATATATACATATATAATATATATATATATATATTATTATATATATATATACATGCACACAAACACACACACACACATATACATACACATTTCACACACACACACACACACACAACACACACACACACACACACACACACACAACAACACACACACACACCACACACACACACACACACACACACATATATTATATATATATAATATATATATATATATATATATATATATATATATATATAATATATATACATATATATCATACAATTTATGTAGTTATACTCAGCAGACTGCATACTTTCATCACTTGAAAATGATAACGAAATCCGAATTACGTGATTCTCATATAATGTTCTGAGAAATTTCCTGACCTTCTGGACCATTTGATAAAACAAAAAACCGAACACACTTCCCTTCGAACGAGAAAAAACCAAACAAACAGAAAGACGAGTGGACTATTTTTGAAAAAAAAAAACGAACACGAACTCGCCCCACACTTCACTTCGAACGAGAACCCCCAACAAAAGAAAGACGGAGTGGACTATTTTTGAAAAAAAAAAAAAAACACGAACTCGCCCCACACTTCCACTTCGAACGAGAACCCCCAACAAAAAGAAAGACGAGTGGACTATTTTTGAAAAAAAAAAAAACACGAACTCGCCCCACACTTCCATTCGAACGAGAACCCCCAACAAAAGAAAGACGAGTGGACTTATTTGAAAAAAAAAAAACACGAACTCGCCCCACACTTCCACTTCGAACGAGAACCCCCAACAAAAAGAAAGACGAGTGGACTATTTTTGAAAAAAAAAAAACACGAACTCGCCCCACACTTCCACTTCGAACGAGAACCCCCAACAAAAAAAAAGACGAGTGGACTATTTTGAAAAAAAAAAAAACACGAACTCGCCCCACACTTCCACTTCGAACGAGAACCCCCCCCCCAAAAAAAAAAAAAGCCGAGTGGACCATTTTTGAAAAAAACAAAAAAAACACGAACTCGCCCCACACTTCCATTTCGACCGAGAGAACCAAAAAAAAAAAAAAAAAAAAAAAAAAAACCGAGACGGAAGGAGTACTTCTCTCGTCACGAACATCTCGCGTTTCATTTTCCTTCGCGGCGGCAGATTCGATCGGAGGCAGAGACGGCGGCGGCGCTGAGGAGGAGCCGGCAAAAGGAAAAGAAAGCGGACCCGGTTTCTCCAAGACAATGCGCATTTCCCCGCGAAGGAAAGGAAGGGAACTCCCACGGGAAGGCTGCCGCGGTCATGCAGCTTGGCCGTGCTTGCTTGTGCATACGTGACTGGTCTTTATATATATATATATATATATATATATATATATATATATATATATATATATATATATATATATATATATATATATATATGTATGTATGTGTGTGTGTGTGTGTGGTGTGTGTTGTGTGTGTGTGTGTGTGTGTGTGTGTGTGTGTGTGTGTGTGTGTGTGTGTGTGTGTGTGTGTGTACTGCATGGCTATACGTGACAGGTCTTTAGAATGCGTCTCTCTTATGCCCTCACTGCATGGGTAGAAACACGCAAATGCATAGAAAGAAACACGTAAGCGCACACACATGCACCCAGACATACACGCACAGAAACAAGTGGATATATACTGGCACCAACGCATACACTTCTGCACAGAGAGAGCCACGCACCCACTCAGTGACAGATACAGTCCGCACTTAGGGATACACACACACGAGGAAACGGTCATGAATAGATGCCTCCATTGGCACACACGCACACTGGAAAAAAAATCTCTCTCTCACTCTCCCCCCTCCCTCTGCTCTCTTTCTCTTCTGTCTCTCTCTCTCTTCTCTCTGTCTCTCTCTCTCCTCTCTCTCTCTCCTCTCTCTCTCTCTCTCTCTCTCTCTTCTCTCTCTCTTTCTCTCTCTCTCTCTCTCTCTCTCTCTCTCTCTCTCTCCTCTCTCTCTCTCTCTCTCTCTCTCTCTCTCTGTGTGTGTGTGTGTTTGTGTGTCGCCATATACATAAACAATCACAACTAATGCAAAGCACAACGTTTTAGCGTGTATCAAATGTACGTATATCTATCAAAACAGATACAAACACAAGCACATACACAAATTTTAAGCAAAACACTGCACGCACACACACGCACACACACAAAGCACGCACACGGACGGATGCCTATACTATCAGAGCGGCGAGGAAGGCATCGGAATGCTCATCCTGTACATGACCTTCGACCGCCTCAACGCGCTGACATCCTCCAATGCCTGGCTGACATCCTCGGCCAAAACATCCTGTCTGATTTACATTCCTTTCGTCACGATATTTTCATGTCATTAGCTGATATTTATAATTTCAGTGATGATGAGGATGAAGACGGTAATGCGACCGTGATGCTTATATTCTTGATATGAAAATGATGGAATGGTAACAGCAGCTATGAGGATGAGCAGCCATTGTTGATTATGGTAAGAATAGATTATGATAATAATAATATAATGAAATGATAATTATTTATTATATATATAATTATGATTTATTATATTTATTATATATAATTATGAAATAAAATTATCATAATAATAAGATAATGAAAGATGAAAATGGGGCTGATAATAACGATGTTAATGATAATGGTATTCATGCTGATAATAACATAATAAGATTTAATTATGATGATAATAATGATAAAATGAATAGTAATATCAGTAAAATAAAAATATTAATGACAAAAATAACAATAAAAATAACACCTCCTCCACTCCCTTGATCCACTTCCCTCTTTCCCCACTCCCCTTTTCCTTCTAAACCCCCTCTCCCTTTCCCTCCATTTACCTTCCTTATCGGTCTTATCTTTGTAATCCCCCTTCCTCTCTCTTTTCCCTCCTCCTCTTTCGTCTTCAAGTCCCCCTTCTTATCTTCCTCCCATTGCCTCTCCCCTCATGTGAGAAATACACTAGGCAGTAATAATATCGATTTAAGTGAGCATTCCCACCCCCTCCTATGGAACGTGAGACGAATGGCCAAATCACAGAAATACACTACAGTAATAATTTTAATGTCATAGGTCAAGGTGACAATGATTTATAATAATATCGATTTAATGACTATGATATAATATAGTCAAGAGTGACAATGATTTATAATAATATCGATTTAAATGACTATATATAATTCTAGGTCAAGAGTGACAATGATAATGACAATGATAATGACAAAGCCAATGATAATGATAATGATAACACAAATGCTTCAACTACTACTACAAACAAAAATAATGATGATAACAACAATGATAATGATAATATTAATGATGGTGATGATAATACATAATATAATCGTAATAATAACAAAAAATGATAATGATAATGATGTAATAGAGTTACAATTCTGATTGATTTGTAATTAATGTAATTAATGTGTGATTTTAAAATATTTATCTGCTATATTATCAACCCTGAATTTTGAAGTCATACGATACATAGTTTTGAAATGTGATAATAATAATATCAATAATAACAACAATAATCATAATAATGGAACAAGTCGTATGTGATATACACATTATCTAATGATACGGATAATAAATGTTAAAGAAATAATAAAAAATAATAATGACGATAATGATAATAACAATAATAATGAAATAACAGTCGTAACCGGAGTATCAACAGCGTATTATTATATTATTATTATTATTAAGTAATAACAAAAGCCACGCGAGGGCAAGCCAAGCCTTAGTGGGGGTGTCGGTCCCAAGTCCGGAATAAATAGAAGAGGGTTGGTGTCAGAAGGGCATCCGGCTGTAAACCCATAACAAAACCAATTTGGAATCCGTAATAGAGCAGTTTATTCACAAACGCGCCCCTTTATAGAAATGGGAGAAAGCTGAGATGGTAATAATGATAATGATGATGATAATGAAAATAAAGATTATAATGATGATAATAATGATGATGACAATACTGATAATGCTAATAATAATAATGATGATGATGATAATAATAATGATAATCATAATAACAATAATAATATTAACAACAATAATAATAAGGATAATATTCATAATGGTTATTGTTATAATTAATAATCTTAATAATGATAATAATACTCATTATTGTTATCATCATTGTTATCCTCATCATCATCATTATTATCATTACTACCATGATCATCATGATAATGATGATGATAATAATAATTATAAAAATAATAATAGTAATGATAATAATAATAATGAATAATAGAATATTGATAACACAAACAATAATAACAATAAAGTCAAATTTTATTATCATGATATAATAACAGTAATA
>NW_020869868.1:105850-118350 GCF_003789085.1 Penaeus vannamei
CCAAAGAATATTTGTCATCGTTCCTTTGGAATTCAACATGAGCTTTCTGTCCATTAATGCTTGCACCTATATGGATGAGTTTCATTACTTCTAATGGTGTTGTAAGCTTGAAGTCTAATGTTGCTTCTGTTTCACTTGTTATATTGAATACAAATTCCATGTTTACCTCATTGTCTCCACGTTTGTATGAAAGGTCAACTTTCTTTGTTTCACTTGCTAGATCGTAATTTACTTTTGCTTCCATCAACTCAAAATGCTCAAATGGTGTGTTGATTGTCACTGAAAATCCTTGTTTAGTGATATCACTAACAAACTTGATTTTCTTGTCATTCCACTCAAGCCCAGAAACAAGATGGACATTATCACTATAATCAGCTGTTCCATAAACTCGTGCATGGCTTAGGATGCTGAAAGACGAATCTGCTGTAATATCGGTTTCAAAGTGTTCAGAGGCTGTTTTCCATGACCACTTAACATGAATGTGATGGTTGTGGCTATCTTGTGTTCTCGAATATTTCAATTCTGCATGCATATCCTCAAGGTTGCTAAGATCGAAACTAGCAGAAATATTTATCTCTCCAAGGAATGACTTGACTTCAACTGAGCCCTCAACAACGTCGAGGTTTTCACTATGGTTCCAGCTGACTTTCATGTGGGACTCATTCTGGCCAAACTTTGCAACTGCAGTTAGGGACTTAGTTCTGTCATTGCTGAAGTCATGGCCAAATGTGAACTGAGTATGGCTGTAGTCTGGGCCAAAGAGAGGTATGTTCAGTTCAATAGAGTTGTGTGAAGTTTCTGGGTTAAGCTCTTCAATATTTATATCAAGTTTCGATTCTGCATCATTGAATGTTACACTTCCATGAATGACAAATTTGTCATTGAAGTCATATTCACTCTTTATGGCAATTACCTCCACCCCAGGTATATTTGAATTAAATGTTGCTTTAAATGCGGCCGATTTTGTTGCACTGTCATAGTGGAGATCGTCGATGTTATAGTTACCTGATTTAGCTCCAAAGGTAAATGATCCTTTACTTGAATATTTGCCATTATTCTTTTGTGATTCTGTTGTAAATGTAAATTCATTGGACATGAGTAATCCAGCCTTAAAAGATCCTTCAATATTCAGATGCTCAGGGTCTGTGGAAGTTGCTTTGATTTTCAGCAGTAAATAGTTAGACTCTTTGCCAATCTTTGCAAAAGTGTCTACACTAGACGTTGTGGTCTCATAGTGCCATTCCAGGATGAAGTTTTCTGCAGAGTCTGAGGATGTAACCACAATATTGGCTTCTTGTAGAGTTAGTTTGCCTGTTGCCATGTAAGTAATATCACCAAGTTTAAAAGTAAATTCTGTTTGATCTTGATTTT
This sequence comes from Penaeus vannamei, assembly GCF_003789085.1. Lineage (NCBI taxonomy): Eukaryota > Metazoa > Arthropoda > Malacostraca > Decapoda > Penaeidae > Penaeus > Penaeus vannamei. The sequence continues at coordinate 107,222 of NW_020869868.1, forward strand.
CAATGTTCCATTTGCCATACAAATGTTGCCAAGGGCTTGCTACCTTTCCAGGAGTTGTTATATCTATGGTAAATTCTCCATGCTTTGGACTTTGCAGATCAACATTATAATTTATATCGAAAACATAGAGGTGATTGGGTTCAGGAGTCACTTCAATTTTCAGCTTTTTAGGATCTCCAGAACGGTCCACATCAACATGTACAGTAATAGTCCTTGGTGTTTCACGGAAAGTGTTTTCGATGTTTATGTCCAATTTACCAGTTTGTGGTAGATCACCGGTGCCTAAAATAATAATCTTGAAGTGCTTTTCAAAAGCTTGTCCATTCTCATGTCCTTCATACTTGAAGAGGAAATCAAAGGTATTGTATGTTTCCAGTTTGATGTGGAGTGATGCCTGAATTTCACTAATGTGAACATTCATGTCGAAATTAGCTTTCTGATGTTCAACATCGAGTGCAAACTCCACTTTCGACACCTCTTCATTGTCTACTTTCAAAACATGGTCAAATTTGATCTCACCTTCAGTATTTAAATGGTAGTCAAAGTAAATGTTTTCTAGAGGCTTATATTCAGACTTTATGGTGACTTTGCCTTCGTAAAGACTGAAGTTGAATACCATGTCAGTATCCTGTTCCGTATGTGGGACTGTAAGATGACCTTCTATATTAGATTCCTTAACTTCAAATATGTAATGGTAGTTTGAGGAAGATGAAGACATTTCTAGCTTTCCAGTTTTGCTATCTCCCTTGTAGTCAAGATTTACATTAATTGCCTTGTAGTTTTCAAAAGGAGTTTCAATTTGCAGAGACAGATCACCTTTAACATCAAAAGATGCTGATCCAGATAATTTGATCTTATCTTCACTGGATACACTGTGATCAAAAGCAGCCAGTAATACCGAAGCTTGCATCTCGCCATCTAAATCCACTTTATAGCCATTTCCATCTTGCTTGACTATCATTGAAACATAATTCGTATTTCTCTTCCATTCAGCCTTGTATGTGTGGTCATTGATCTTCGATATCTCCCATGTAATTTCCTCAACAGCTTCAAATGGCGTCTTCAAATGCAGTTTCATGGAATTGAAACTTGTTAGAAGCGAGGCTTGTGCTTCATCTCGCTGATACATAAATTCGAGAGATCTTTTGGATCTGTTCAGTGATCCAAATAGTTTGAGGTTTTCTAATCCTCTAATCGGTGTTTTCAGATTAAAGTCCACTGTATTACCAATTATCTTTCCAGATACTGAGATTGCCTTAACATCACCATTTCTCACCAATATGATCTCAAGTGTCTTGTCATCATTAGTCAAGTCTAGTTTGGCGACAAACCTATCATCAGTCCAGTTTGTGAAGGGAGATTTCAATTCATACTTTAAGAATGCTACTTTTTCCTCAATATAACCACCAATTGCAAATCTATATTCATGATCTTCTGTTGAGACATGTGCTAGTACTAACTCTTCTTTGTTATTCATGTCATACTTGATTTTCAGAGATATATTCTGGAAGTGATTGAAGGGAGTTGTGGCTTCGAACGTAATTTCAGAGGCCCAGCTGGAGAGCTGAAGGGAACCATTCAAAACGTAGCTGTTGTCATTGTAGGTGATATTAACATGAACGTCCTTCAAACTTGCAGTCCAGTTATATCTGATTGCTACAGATATGATCTTGATAATGCTGAAAGGTGTAGTAAGTTCAAATGAAATATTATCATTTGAAAGAGAAAAGGCAGCTGTAAACTTATAGGAACCAAACTGAATGGTAGCTTTTCCAGCCTTCTGATCAAAATCGATGTTTCCTTCAATAGCTATGGTCTCAAAATTCTCAAATGGCGTTTGGAATCTGATAACAACCTGGTCATCATCATAGTGACCATAGGCGGAGAAGTTCCACTTGTTGGAGTTCTGGCTGATCAGCAGAGTCACTTGTAGCTTGTGGTTATTGGTGTCATAGTCCAAAGTATATTCACCACCTAGGTTCTCAAAACCTGCAATAGGAGTCTTAATCTTGAAGGAACCACTCTTCAAGTTATAACTTCCTTCAATATATATCTCCTTATGGAATGAGTCTTTCTGAACTGATACTTCAGCTATTTTTTTAACAGACAGGATGTCATATTTGATATCAAGCACCATGTTTTTCCAATTTTCAACGGGAGTGTCAAGTGCAAAATGTAACTCGGTTTTCTTTGGAGTTAGGTACACTCGAGTGTTGAAAGCAAAGTTCTGGTTATTCTTTTGGAAAGTGACTGAACCGTCAATTCCATGATCTAGGATTTTGAATTGGCCATGAAGTTCAATATTCTTAAATGCTTCAATGGGGGTTAAAAGTTTAGCTGTGGCACTATTATTTTCTAGATCAACTTCTGAGTCAAATTCATATCTCTGAGCATTATTTTCAAAGATAGCAAAACCTCTGTATTTATTGTTAGTGTAGGCAAGATCTCCCTCTATTCTCATTGATTCAATTCCGCTGAATGGTGTTGTAATAGAAAGAATGAAATGGTTCTCATTGACCTGCATAGCCAATGAAAAATGCATATTATTTCTTTCTATCTTCAGATCTGCTTCAACTGTTTTGATGTCACTGGTGAAATCATATTTAGCATAGACATCAACTGATCCATATCCTGGTACTGGAGAAGTACAGAAGATTCTAAAGTATCCTGTTTTGTATATGTGTTCGCCATTAAAATCAAGTGAATAGGTGATGTCATTTATCTTGAAGAATATTTGGAACTTCTTTTCAGTGTCCTTCAGGTCAGCATATAAATTGAATTCCAAATCTGCAGCATAAGCAATCGGAGTCCTGAGGTGCAATTTGAATTTTGGCATTTGGGGATTAAAACTGATGTCACTTTCCAGGTTGTATGTTTCAGAACCTTTTGTCAGTTCAAAAATACCTCTAAAGTTTCCATCCTCAAGCATGAAATCACCATTAAGAGCAATCTTTTCCCAGTTAGTGATAGGCGTTGATACTTCTGCAACAATTTTATGGTTATCAAGAGTGGCATGTCCTTCAAACGTTTGAACAACCCCTTCTTTATCCAAAGTATACATGAATTTATAGGGCACAGATGTAAAGTCAAAGTTTCCTTCCATGTTGACTGTTGTCCATCCAGCAATGGGAGTTGTGATCTTGGACTTGGCATAACCCTTCAGGGGACTATCAGCGGCTGCCTCTAACTCCCAGTGATAGTGACGATCATTACGGAAAGCCTTTACTTCAGCAGTTTTAACAGCGTTTCTTAGGTCCCAGTGAGCTTCTCCACCTAGAGTATTCACAGCTTCAAATGGAGTAATGATGTTGAGGGTCATCTCAGGCGCAAGAATGTTGTTAGTTTTGATATAGCCTTTGAGTGACAATTCTTGTGATGCAAATGTTGCTTTAAATTCAACTGTCTTTTCTTGCCTTTGGAAATTATAATTTGCATCTACTTCAATGGTTTCATATCCAGCATATGGTGTGTTGATAACTAGGTTAACCTTGGCCTTGTTCCTCTTCATATGAAGTGTCCCTGTAACCTCAATCTTACGGTCATTCCTAGACGCAAAAGCTTTGATGGCTGAACTTGAGATGAAGAACGAAGCATCAAGTTTTTCCCATCCACTGAAAGGAGTTGTACCCTCAAACACAAGAGTCTGTTCCTCAAGTCTTCCAGAGAGATTGATTTCCTGTGAGGCTCGAGTTAGTTTTAGAGTAACCTTCTTTTCATTACGGAAATCATACATTCCAGACAAAGCCAAATTGTCTAGTTCTGTGAAGGGAGATTGGAATTTTACTTCGATATCAGCGTGATTTTCTTCATAATGCCAGTTGCTGTTGAGACTCCCAACTTTACCATCCAGGTTCATATTAACCAGGAATTCATTTGTGTCAATCTTACCATCAATTTGATAATCCTTTGAGTTAAATGTGATTACCGCCTTGGCACTGAAGGGCATGGTCTCAACATCATGACTACCACTGATGCCAATATTCTGGACCGATTCAAATGGAAGTGTAGATGTTATACTCCAATTTGCCTTTTTGGCATAGCCAGAGAAATTTCCAGATATTCCGAATGTCTTTATGTAATTGATGATAAGTTCAAATGCTGGTTCTTCTAACTGGTATGACAGTTTTACTGAAAGTGGATTTGGAAGATAAGTGGACTCGACAAGTACAGAAGTCTGTAACATTCCAGGATTCCAGATTCCACTGACATCAATGCTTGTCCTGTTGGAACCTCTTGTAAGGACCAAATTAACAGCTGTGTTTGTCTGGAAGTTCAGCTTAATCTTGAACCCAAGGGGCTGCCAGAATGGTGTTATAAGTGATGATTCTATAGAGAAGAGTGAAGGCTCAGACTTCAAAATATTAGCAAGTTCAATTTTGGCACCAGGTCTGTACTCAAAGATCAAAGTTGGCTTGTATTCAACACCATCATCTTGGTGATTAATATCCAATTTCATGTCTTCAGTCCATGGAGTAGAGAGAGTAGCATGCGCAACAATCTGGCGTGAATTTCCAGAGGATTTCATGTCAAAGCTTCCAGAGAAATGAACAGACTCATTATCCCAAGCATATTCTAAGTCATGGGTGAATACTGAGTTAACATGTGTCTGCTTGTTAATCAGTTTGTATATTTCGTTCACAGTAAATGAGTTCTCCCAGTTAAACCAGTCATTAAATGTTATTTGGTGATTGATGTTCAGTGTTCTTGTGTCCTTTGTGATACCAATCTTCGTTATTTGAGTATCTGCATTTCGTAGAGTTTCCAGGTTCACTTTAACATCATCTATTCCATTCACTGTAGATGTGATTTCAGCCTGGAGATCAGCAACTTGTTTTGCCATGTCTACGTGACCATTGGCAGAAATAGAGATCTTCTCTCCATTTACAGTCACAGTGGCAGAAGAAGTGAGTATATTATCTTGACTTATCTTGTGATTCAGTGAAGCTGAAGCCTGAATGACTGGGCTTTGAAGGGCAAATTTGAGTTCTATGTCATTCTTCGACATCATGTGACCTTGAGCATGAATCTTGACATCTCCATATGTAGACCAGAATCTCGTCATCTCAAACTGTGATGTAAAATGCTGCAGGTCATGAGTGTGCTTGAGATTTGCTGTTATTGGGTACATGAAGGGAGTGATGAAGCGGAGGTCACCAGAAATGTCTGTGTTGTCACCACTAACAGTCATCTGGCCATTTGCATTTAGCATAATTTTCTTCTCTCCCATTTTTCCTTCGGTGATGAAATTAAGACTTTCTCCACTCAGTGAGTATTTAAGGCTAGCATTGATCTCAGGGATGGCAGCCACAGGGGTAACAGCCTTAAACTCAAGAGCAATGTCATGGATTTCACCAAGATCCACATGACCTGTGATAGTGGCAGTAGAGATCTCTTGTCCATAAGTCATCTCCAGTTTGGTAGACAGCTGCTTGTCGAGCAACTCATGATGTAATGTTACAAGGATGTTCTCTGTGATAGGAGAAGTGAAAGTTGCTCGAGCTTCCACACCATTAGCATTAGGAGTTATATGGAGGTTGCCTTCCATTTTTTGTTGGTTCCAGGCTCCCTCTGTGTGAGTGGTAATGGCAGAATCAACCATATTATGGTCAAGCAAGAATGTAATACGTTCAAAGTTATCAAAGGCACTCGTGAACGTGATCTTGGTTGTAAAAGCATTGGTAAAGAGTCCAGGTTCTACCTTGCCAGTGGCAGAAAATGCCAGTTGCTCTGTGTTCATCCATGTAGCAGCAAAGTGACTCTCAACTTCATAGTCTTTGAGGGAGAAAGTAAAAGAGACATCTTGTTTTTCCCAACTACTGAATGGTGTCTGCACTGTAGCTGCTAGGGACTTAGTGTTTCCAAGTGTGTAATGAATATTGACAAAGATTCTTTTGTCAGCAGCCCATTTTGTTTCCAGCTCCAGACCATTGTCAATCAGTTTAGCAATGGTAGACACTTCTGTTTGTCCATATCTGAAATGAGGATGAAACATACACATGAGGAATAAAAAGGCTCAATAGGATACACTCGATGTGTGTAATACACTCTGGTTTTGTGTGTAGAATGATGATCATGCTTACCTAATAATGCCATGGACTTCTTCGGTCGAAAATAGTCCATCGATTATGAAGGATTTGGTGGGATCGACATCTTTGTCCCACTCAGCACTAACAAGGAGTTTCTGCATATCAGTAGTTGAAGTAACCTGAAGAAATGAAACAAACATTAGACAAAAAACAGTAAGTCAATGCAAATCTTTCCATATGTCTTAATTTTCGAAAGCATATACTTACTTTGGCATCGATGTAAATGTGCCGTATGATATTGGCATCAACAAGGATGGATGTTCGGGTTGTTTCAACCATAACTGAATATTCTCTTCCATTGACTGTACTTTTAAGATCTCCATGGGCCTTGTCTTTGTCTGCATAAACACCTAGATGTACGGCAGCATTATGTTGTGGAGTCGTCACTTTGCCATCTAACAGCCCGTTTATCTTTCCAGGAACAGAGTTGTTTTCCAAAGTTGCTTCAAGGCCATAATTTTCTCCATTGATAGCACCATTCACCTGAATGATAGTAAAATTAAATCAGTTTTCTCGTACATGTGTGACTATGTAGATATGTATGTGTTTGTGTATGTGTCTGTATGTCTTATATCTAAATTAGTGACAAATGGCTTATTTCACAACCTAACTATTTGACTTACCTGAAGTTTATAATGAGCATCATCAGTTCCATGGAATGCAGCGTCAAGAGACGAGATGAATCCATTGAAGTTTGCATTAACAGTGCCTTTCACATCCATGTATCCTTCTTTTTCAAGATGGAGGATAATCGTATATTCTTTGCCAGGCTGAATGCTTAATACAGATTTAGTTTTAAGGTAATTCATAGCAAACTCAAGCTCCTGCGTCACCATGGAGTCAATTGCGAAATATGGATACATTAACTTGGCTGAAGTCTGGACCATATTACTGGAAATCTTCGACTCTGCATCAATATCTACAGATACAATTGGAAATTCTGAAGAATCCAGTTTCAACTGAAGCTTGTATGTAATCTCTTCATCTTCATATTCATCTCCCTCTCTCTTCAACAGCCCTGCATGATGGATGGCTTGCTTACCGCCTTGCCAGAGATCGTATTCGACATCGATCTTTGAAGATACAAAGCTTTCACTGTAGTCAAATTTACCCTCAAAACTACTCTGTAAGTTTAGGAGCTCACCACTTGGAGATACCAGAACTACATGAGGTTCAAACTTCATTAATCCATTCCTGGCTGTATTGAACCCAGCATCTAAAGAGTACTGTCCGCTCCCATCAATATTGATAGAAGCTTTGATGTTCTTGTTGTTTCTTTGCCAAATAAATTCGCCTTCACCTTGAGCTGACTTGAAAGGTGTTAAAATATTGAAAGTAGCTTTATTTCCCGATTTTGTAATGTCAAGACCTATCTTATGGTTTGACTGAGACTCTGGTGTGTCAAATTCAAAAGTGATATGGTTCTGCTCGTTCGAAAAATGGAAAATATATCCAGTGTGTGTATCTGTCTTCTCAAGATAAACCTTTGTTGCAAATGGTCCTGAGAAAGGAAAAGCTGGGCTATAGTGTGATCGCGGAGTAAAGCCAAACTCGCCACAAACAGCTACACCAATAGTTCCACTGCTACAGCCTTTTGCCTCATATAGGTTCTCAACTTCTTTTCTGATCTCTTGGTCATCTTCCAAATAGAAGAACTCGGTCTTGACACTGATGACTTCCATCTTGTCCTTGGGAGTATTGATGGCTACATCTACGACTTTCCCACCAGCGATTTGGAGTTTGCCATCAATGAGTGTGGAGGTGTGAAGGTTGGAAGACATCTTCAATCCAGTGTGAGTCACATGTGCATCGACAATCATGAGACCATCAATATGCACTGCAGCAGAAGGATGGAGATGTCCCTCAATGTTTACATTCCTCAGACTATTAGCCTTGAATTTACCGTTCATCTGCAGACCAAGTGTAGCTGTTCCCTTCGCAGTGAGACTCACAGGTAAACCAGCAATGGTAGGTACAGTATGATGAATGTCCATCAGCTGGTAAGATTTTGTGTAATCAACCTCTCCCTTACGGGCCATATCCATAAAGAATTCTAGTAGGTTGGAAGCACCGGATGTTTGAATGAGATTTTCAATTCCTTTGAAGTGATGATAATGAAGCTCATTGCCAAAGACACGGAGGTAGTAGGATCCCTCTGGTTCATCAGTTATCTTGTCTAGAAAACCTTCCAAGGTTGTAGCATCAGCATCACTGTTCTGTCTCATATTCCTTATGACGCTTTCAATGGTTTCCTCTGGATAGTATCCTCTAGGACCAAAGAAGCGTTCAATGTAGGCTTCAAAGCCTTCAATTCTTCCGCCAACTTCAAAGAAATTGATAGACTGTCCAAAGAGGTCGAGGGTGAGGTTAAACATTGCAGAACGTGGCAGATAAGACTTACTGGAGAAGATCACATTGCTCTCAACTGTAGCACCAGTGTTAATTTCATTCATGAAGAAAGAAGATTCATAGTTGCGAGAAAACTTAAGGGCTTCAGTGCTAAATTTCTTCTGAAGAAGTTCCTCACCAATGAGTTGGCGTATCCACTGTTTTTCTGGAGCTGCAGATTCCTGCATGTTGGTCATGTGAGTCCAGATGAAGGATCCCACCTGGTTGACACCTTCTGAGGTGAGACGGTCCTTAATGGTGTTGATAAGGTCTTGATTAGGACAGGTCATGAGAGCAAGATAAGAAGCAATACGAATTTCTGTGTCTTGAGACTCATCTTCGAAAGCCGCCAAAAGGTGAGAGTAGTCATAATCACATGGAGTGTGTCTCCATGCTTCAATGGCAGCCACTCGCACTTCCATATCATTATCTTCAGTATAGCACCGTCTTAGAATAGAGTTGGCATTAACCCATCGACCAGCATTTCCAAGTGCTTTGAGAGCTACAAGGACTTTGAATTTTTCTTCTTCATTTACTGTGCGACAACCAGATCCAAGTTGCGTCTCGATTAGACGAATGATTTGCTGTACACCGGAATCTGCTTGACAATCTTCATGGTATTTGCAGAAAGTGTTGATAAGAGCAGAGGTTCCCAACAGTGCCTTTTGGCTTGGGTTGTTCTCAAGCATAGGCTGTGGAATGTAAAATACATATATGTTAGTTCACAAAGAAACTGGCTTTTGAATAGTTTTTCTTTTATACAAATATAAATGTATACACTGATTTCATTAACATGAATATCACTATACTTACAGCGAGGGCAGTAAACATTTCTGATGTTGGGTTCTTGAAGAAAGCCAGAGAAGTAAAGAACATATCAGCCTCGAATTCTGTGATATCTCCATTGATGAACATGTCTCTAACCACACCAAATGCAGCAGCTGTTCCCACAAGCGGCATCGCATCAGCGAGGAACTTGCGTGTATGAGTTTCTTTAGCGTTAGTAAAAACTGTGTTCAGCTGAGGATAATTCAGTTCCTTTAGTGATGTCACAAGCTTCGCAAATAGTGCAGGAACTTCAGGACGGATCTCACTCTCAGAGGCAGTGTTCAAGTTATTCAAAATCTCCTCTACTGCTTCAATCTGAGCTTCTGTTGTGTGCGTTTGCTCAAATACCAGTGTATTGCGGTTGAATTCAAAGTCTGTGTAAACGAAAAAATCATGTTATAGAAACATATCACTGAGCATGCAGTGTGTGTATTCTGTTTATTATATGGAGGTAGATGGAAAAAGCAACTGAGCATGCAGTGTGTATATTCTGTTTATTATATGGAGGTAGATGGAAAAAGCAACACTTCTAGAACAAATTAATACTCACCTGCAACAGGCGATGACTGTTCCTGAGACAAAAGAATCATGCTGGTCTTGGCAGTTGTGACAGCTCCGCCCTTTTCACTGGAGAAGGGACGGAACACATGGATCTCCTCACATTCTACCATCTTCAGAATGCCCTCCTCAACCCTTTGGTGGCACTCGTTTGTGCTGCTAAAGATTGGAAGGCTCTGGACTGGAGAGTCGGTGATGTATCCGGTAGAAGGGATAAAGGCAGTATGGTCAGGTCGCTGAGTACAAGAAGCCAAGTCCGTGATCTTATCTATGATGACAGTGCTGCCCTCTACCGTGGAGTTGAAGTGAGTCGAGCAAACACCAGAGATGTCCGTCTCTTTAATGTCCTGGAAAGTTGATGGAGAAAATATAATTCTACTGAAGAAAGTACATTACACATTTCACAGATATGTCGCATTGATCGCTGCAAGTGCCCGGTTTTCCCAGAAAGACAAAATTCGTACCTGTCTTCCATAATGAGTCATGGAGTTCTGGAAGGTAGACAGAAGACCTCGCTTGAAGTTTATGACCCATACGGGTTCGGATGGCTCGCTGCAGATGTTATCTATACGGCCATCTTCGAAAGAGAACCGCAAGGGAGACTTGGTAACAGCGGCAGCGAAGTCTGGTCCATGAGACGAGCCATCAAGATTGACGTCAGTCAGCTGCAAAGGAGAGGGTTTTTGTCCCAAATGTGAACCGTGAAGAATAAGCCAGTTACTTGCGGCTAATAAAATATCTCATTTATCTTAAATCTATTTTGATTAATACGTCTTGTGCTACTGACCCTTAGGATGTACTCGCACGGAGCAGAGACATCAATGTGGGCGTGGGCGGTGATATGCATGTGGGCGTCATCGTCAAAGGTCTCGAGGAGGGCGGTAGAAGTCGTCACAGAGTATTCGTAAACATAGCTCTTGCCTGACAAGGAACGCAAAGAGAAGGACCAGCTGGTAAGCTTGCATCACGTAGATTTTCCCCAATATTTTCATCCAAATCACACCAGATTATACATACATACGTCAAGTAGATGGTGAGAGAGATTCACAAGAAACAATAAATAAATGAAGGAATAGGTAGATAACTAGATAAAAAAAAAAAAAAAAAACGGATAGACAGATAAATGTTGAAAAAAGGGAGAGTAAATGCGAGCGGCAGAGGAAGAAGAAGAAGAAGAAGAGAGAGAGAGAGGGGGAGAGAGAGAGAGAGAGGAGAGAGAGAGAGAGAAGAGAGAGAGAGAGAGAGAGAGAGAGAGAGAGAGAGAGAGAG
>NW_020869868.1:135850-138350 GCF_003789085.1 Penaeus vannamei
CCAGTGGAATCAAAACAAAACGTGAGCGCAGAAACTCGCTATGGATCCCGCTGTCTTATTCTCTATGCCATTCTTTTATGTTTTCGAAGTTCTAACCTTTTCTAGGAGGGAATAAATTGCTTCAGAATTCCACATTTCGAATATTCACGGGATCTGCGATTTCAGTTTGAAGTTGGCGGCTGCATGCTTGTTTATATTCGTCAGTCAAATGAGAATCCACGGTCAGTGCTTTTGTTATTACTTTTCATTCGTGTCTGATCTTGAATCTAAATGTAAATATTGATGTTAAACTAAATATGAATAATTCTGAGTAATCTAAAATACATAATAATATCTATGCTTTGAAATGAAAATATATGCATACCATGCATACTATACTTTCGCAAATTCTTCACGAGAAGGTATCCATCGCATCGAATGTATGGACGTAAGCCCAGAGTCCATCGATCGGCAAATTCCATTAAAAATCGCTGGATTTCGCGAATCTGTGGGTAGTCTGACCGTACCATTACTTGTTCAAAAATACAGATATGTGTAAGTGTGTGCGTGTGCACTTTTGTGTGTGATGTGGATATGTCTCTGTGAATATCTGGAGATTTAATAGACGTATTATATGTTAATTTATGCTGAAAGTGTGATATAGCAGTGGCTATCAAAGCACCAAGTATCGTTTTAATTCTATAGCAAAAATAAACTTAAATACACACACCCAACAGTATCAGCTATCTAATAATATGGAAATAAACATGCCAACATATTTATGCTAAACTTAGCGCCCTGGAAATTAAGAATGTTACTATGGTTACATGCACACACACACGCATACACACACACACACACACACACACACACACACACACACACACACACACATTCAGAAATATATCTGCATACATACATATCTTATCAGCATCATCACTTACAAATGTGCTTTCTTCCTCCACTGATAAGACGCAACGCATACTGCTTCCCACCCTGGGTGCCATTACACGCGCTGGCTTTGGCAATCGTCGTTCTGAGGGTCGCGGTCGCTCTTCTTGGTCGAGTTCTGGTGCGCTGGGATGTTGAGTCCGGCCTGGAGACTGGCCACCCTGCGCATCGTCCAGCGGCTTTGTAAGTATGTGTCTCCACGGACGAGGCCCCACTCTGACGCTGACGTGGACTCTCTCTCTCTTCTCTCTCTTCTCTCTTCTCTCTCATCTCTTTCTCTTCTTCTCTCTTTCTCTTGCTCTCTCTCTTCTCTTTCTCTTTCTCCCTTCTCTCTCTCTTTCTCCCTTCTCTCTCTCTTTCTCCCTTCTCTCATGAACCAATCCCCGTGTTCCCTTTCCTTCTGCGAGTTAAAAGGAACGGACTTCGAAGCTGGACCCTGAGTTCGATGTCTCAGACCTTGTCCCTTCCTCTGGAGCCACACACGAAAAGCAGTCTAAAGGAAAAACGATAGAAAAAGTAATGAGGTAAACGGAGAAAAGAGAATGTGAAAAATGAAAATAAGATGTAAAAAGGAAAAGGAAAGAGAAAAAAGGAGTGCTAGTTATCTCTTAGTCACCGTCTTATCTTCAGACACCTTAAAACCGAGTTATAAGTCCTGAGTTAATATATTTTCCCCATTTCTCTTCTTTATTGACTTCTTTGCTTCTTCCGCTTCCTCGCTCTCCTTGCTCCTCTCACTTTTTCACATTTTTCTGTCCCATTTTCTGTTCTAATTTGTCTATTCTATTATATTGATCTACCTACCTACCTATCTATTTATCTGTATATATGTATTCTTATAAATCTTATTGTTTTCTCCCTCTACCCTTTTCGTCCGTTTTGTTTTTCATTTTATTTTCTATAAATTTCTTCTTCTCTTCTCTTCTGAAAATGACTTCCTTTTAATTCTCTATATCACGGGCTAGCATATTCATACGGGGTGGTTCATTCTATACTTACAGCAAAAAAGAAAAACTCTACACAAACTAGAATTATTGAGAGACCTGAAGGTGAAATCCTGTAGGATCTTAAACTGTAAATTAAGTAAATTAAATAGTGTGTATACAGAGTACCTCGGTAGAGCGTTTTCTTCATCTGGGAATACAGTATAGACGTGTCTGTGTTGTTTGTTTTTGGAGATATGCAATGCTTACTGAATGATTTGGAAATATATATCGCTTATGTTTGCATTAATGTACAATATCTACGTATTATGTATGCCAGCGTGTCCTGCATGTATACGTTTGTGTGTGTCTGTGTGCGATTGCGTGTATAAAACTGTGATTGTGTATATGTGTGTCTGTGTATGTGTATATGTCTGTGTGCTGTTGTGTGATGTGTGTGCGTATATGTGTCAGTATATGTGTGTCTGTGTGTGATGTGTCTGTGTGATTGCGTATATGTGTGTCTGTGTGTGATTGCGTGTTATATGTGTGTCTGTGTGTGTTGCGTGTATATGTGTGTCTGCTGTGGTGTGTGAATTTGCGTGTATACGTATGTGGTCTGTGTGGTGATGTGCGTGTATATGTGC
>NW_020869868.1:143390-150890 GCF_003789085.1 Penaeus vannamei
TAAATCTACATTTAGTTCTGATGAAGATGTAGTTCAAAACGATTAAATACATCACTTGTGCTGGGAAAATATTTTCATTCTTATATTTATCTACATTTGTTGCATAAACACTATTCATATTAGTTATAGGCAAGCCCTATAGCTTTTCATATCACTTCAGTGAATTTAGGAAGGCCTCCATGTGCATGTAACTTAGCATTCTATATACATGTCCTTTATTTTTTTGTGAGACTGAATCATCTAATTGGTTTTGAATTAATAAGCCATTTAGAATTTTACCAGGAGTATGGCAGAATAATAGGTAGAAATTTTGTAAATTTGATCCAGTTTGATAGTGATTGTCATGAGTATAGTTTTTAGACCTAGACTATTCATGATTAAATAAGGAACCAGGCCTTGCTCTACCATACCAAAAATATATGGTGGAGGTTTGTTTATCATTGCTATAGAGCTGAAAGCTTAATGGCCATCCAATGATTGCATTATGTTGAAACATAAGGAGAATCTTCCACATCATTATCATTATTAGATAAAGATTGTAAGAGTTGAGTATTTATTATACTTATTTTATTACTAGTATTATATACTGTAATGAAAAAAGAAATCAGAATTATAAATCCTATGATCATCAAGTATTTCTGCATCAGGTTGTTTGATATTGGATGAAATGGAAAGATTTTGTTTTCTGTTTTACTGTTGAGTACCTTACACATACTGGTACAGTTTGCATTAGTAATGTTTAAAACTTAGCCAGTTTATGGGCTTGATTTTAAAATTTATCAGCAGAAATCTTATGAGAACTAGTGTATTTGTTATGTTTTCCTGTCAGAAGTACAAATTGCTTTTACCTTTTCTATGGCTTTATGTAATTTGATTATGTCCCTATCTGTATGACTGTCTGTTGTAGACCTAATTAACAAATTGCAACTGCCTATTAACCATACATTAATTGCTAGAATTTAATCATAATGCTACAGTGCTAGTTTTTTCAGGTGTCATTGGTAATGTCTGACAACACAGTGTGGAATGTAAGTGAAACTGCCAACGTCTATATCACGGGTGTTGTATCTGGGGTGTCTGGTGTTGCATCAAGTGTAACACATGGCGTTGGAGATGTTGTCCACAGTGTTACATCTGGTAAGATATGTTGCTGAGATATATGAAGCTGAAAGGATTTGTGCTTTGTGTTGTAATAAAAATGAGGATCTTTCATTGTGGATATAGTTTTGCTGCATGCCATTTTACACTCTTTATTTATGTGTGCCACATGCATGTGCAGTATTTTAATGTGGGCTGTTGATCTTATTTAAGCAAAAAATTATTCTTGGTCTTAGTAAAAGACCTATTTTATGGGACTATTAACACTATGAGTCTATGAAATATGATAATGTATAAAAAAAAGAAAATGATTTGATTAATGGTAGCTAATTGTGCATGATCTGACTATAAGGGAGATAGGCATGATAATACTATCTAGAACATAGTAAGACACAGAACAAATCATTATGTATGTTACCACAACTGAGGTACCTTTGCAAAATTCCTAAGGAATAAGACTGTCATGTCCTATATCACAGAAATCCTAATGAAAAGAATTGTTCTGAAATAATATTGCCAATTTCTGTTGAGTAGAATTGTCATTTCAGGGATGGGAGACGTAGTACACAATGTCTCTCAGGGAATGGGAGATGCAGTACATAACATGACATCGGGGGTTAAGCGCCTTCTGACCTACCCTCCAACTGCACACCAAGCAGAGGAAGAAGAAGAGTGCCCGGGGGTCTTTCCTCCAACTCCAAGAAATACATCGGTGTCTCCCATTTCAGAGCATCCACATAGTGATGTGTGAGTTTAGAAATCATGTCTTCTTAACTTTATTTTATTTCAGTATTAAATACTGAAATTATTTTCTTATCTTATTTCATTGTGCTCTGTAATGATAAGCATGAATGTTATGTTGGTCAACAAGTTTTTGCATGTAGGCTAATATTGTTATATTAAATTTTGTTCACAGGAGCCCGGGAACTGATTCTGAGTTAGCTGAAGAAGAGGCTGAGATTAACAATGAGTTGGGTATTACTGAGGATTATTTTTCACAACCTGAGGTATGTTTTTTTCAGGTTCTACATGTTATTCTTATTTTGGTCTGACATTCTCTTGGACATGTAGAAGAGATTTTATTTTGAAAGGGAAGATGGTACGTTATTGATTTGTAATGTGCTAAATGAGATTCATTGAGTCAAATGTAAAAAAACTATAAATAAGAATAACTTCACAAAGCATTGGCTATAACTGACAAATTTCATCCTTTATCATCATTTGTATTTATATACTTTGGCAAAAATCTGAATTCCAGTTTCTCTTGTCTGTGAAACTATTCAGTAATATTTATGTTTTTTCTTCTAAATGCCTGTTAATGAATTGGGGAAGAGGACAGTTACATGATACATGTATATGCTAATTTGATTTAATATTGTGTACTGTGTACTGTTTTACCAAACAAAGTGGAAGACTTAATTTATGTTATTCATAGAAGTTTTACTTTTATGTATTTTATACAGGAAAATGTTTTAGAGCTAAGCATTGAGGGACTAGAAGCTAGTATTGAAAAATGCAAGACCTTAATCCTGCAGTGTGAGGAGTCCAGCACCAGAAGACGAGCACTTGTCCATAAGCTGATAAAGATAAGATTGCGTTTACAAGTAAGGTTACCTCAGGATTCTCTGTAAATGTATGTATGCATGATGCATACATACATTTACCTATATGTATGCAACTTATTTGTTTTTTTTTTAGTTACTGATATTAGAATTTATTATAATAATTTTCACTGGTGATTCATAGCCATATGCACAGAAAGTCATAGTTTAATCTCTGAATCACAGGAAGCAAAAGATGCAGAGGAGATTGCATCCACTGGAGTGCTTTTTCGTTTGAGCCATCAACTCCAGCCCCAAAAGCCTCCTCTCACCCGAGCATCAAAGCAGTACTGTGACAAGTGTGCCCAAATCATTTGGGGGGTGATTCATGTGTCATACATCTGTAGCTGTAAGTGTTGTGTTTCTATGGGATATGGATATAGAAATTAACAGGTTTGCCACAATTTCAAAAGTAATTGATGCATTTTGTTTTCAGTAGGCTGAGCAATTTACATGCAGATAATTGTATGTATATTACTAAATGATGGGAATAATATATAAAGAACCAGAAAATAAAAGTTTTTTGTACTTATCATATTTTTCTATCTGAATATGCATTAGTAAAACTCACCTTTATATCAGAAAATGTTTCTTTGAAAATCATTCTAATAGGTAGATTAACCCTCTGAATAAATTTTAAGGAAAGTGTTGTTTCATGTTTTTTAATTAGTAGACTTGTAATCTTATGGAAAAAAAAAAAAAAAATTGTAAATGATGTGTTGAAATCTTCCTTGTCCAATAATACTCCTCAAGCCTGTGTTCTGGTTTAAGATAGAAGTTGGTTCAGGGCCAAGCCAATGTCTAGCACACCCTTGGGAACAGAGAATGAAAAAGATTGGATAATTGCAATGACACAGTTTAGACATCACTTACGCAGGTGGTTAGTATGAGTTATGTGTTTGTATCCACTTTCTGTTTTTTGTGAACAACACACCAACAGTTACAATACCTTACAGTGTGTGAGTACCAGTGTCATGGGAGGTGTGTGGAAGGCATTCAGCGCAGGTGCCCAAGTGTGAAGGTAAATGAAGATGCATCTTACATCCTCAGAATATGCCCAGAAGTGGGATTGTCAGCCCAGAATTATAAGTGTGCAGAATGCAAGATACTGATTACAAACAGTGAGTTGTGAACCCTTTTTAGCTTTTAATTTTTTTATTGCCTGTTTTTATAAGATAATGCCAATTGTGATAGGATTTCTTTTATCCCAAACTCTTCATTATTTACTAGTGTTCATGATCATTTTTTTTATGGGTATTGGTAGTAGCCACCTAATAATGTAATTAATTATGCAAAATATGATTGACCCAGCTGATGATCAGGGTTAAGCAATAAAGACAGGTTTAAATAAAAAAAAAGTTAAGCCTTAAAAGTTAACTTAGTATTTAAAGTTCAGTTAAGTTATGTACAAATACACCACCCCTTTTTGGGCACGTTTAGTATCAGGATTGTGCTGGATTATATTGCTTGATCAACAAAGGTTATAGAATGGCAGTTCAAATAATACTTTTCCTACCCTTAAATATATAGAAGTCAGTGGACCAGCACCTTACAATCAAGTGACTATGGTACAGACAATGCAACCTTTGGGCAACTAAGAAACAAAGAGTAATCTGATGGCTATGAGAAAGTCAGAAGGCTGCTCTGAATCCAACAGATTATGTTACTTTAGTATTCATAATGTTTTCTTGAATACTTTCTTTTCCCTTTTCTCCTTTTGAATATAATTTTTATTTATTAATAGAAGGGCTGTTGCATAAGGTAAATTTGAATTTACTTTCTACTTTTCTTCATGTACTATCTTTCGCTGCACATGCCTCTATGTGTATATGCTTTTGTATAGAGCAGAATATTTTTTATGATATTTTGTGATAACTAAGATGATTATAGACTATGGAGCCTCATTGTCTGCAAATAAGAAGAAAGAATTAGGATATGAGTAAATAATGCTCTAGGTCTGGCTCTTAAAGTTCCCCAGAGAGCTTCCCAAGGCCTGGCTAAAAGGGCAATAATCCTTGACTTGAATTATTTCTGCAGAGGCAGTGTTAGTATCCTTTAACTTATTCTTGACAACGATTTGAGAAGTTCTTTGTTCTTGTATCTGTCCTGTTATTGTTTTCATAATTTTAATAAAGTAGAGAAAAAAATAGTAGTTTTGTGATATTCACACCAAAGATTTGAATTCTGTTGAAATTATATATTCAGTAACTCATGATATCCTTTTGGGTAAATGCAATGATGTGTTTAAATTTGAAGATAGTACTTGATGGGCCTGTAGGTTATTGATTGTACATGAAGATTTTCCGTCAGTGTGATAGTCTCTATATCAAAATCAGTGTCTTTCTCTTTCTGTCAGTGTAAACCCATACTTCTAGGTATGTGCTTCAGTGCTCCCATTATTTAATGACAAAGGTCAAATGATTCATAACCATTTATGTGGGAGTTTTAGTGTCTTATGAGAATGGATAGGTGTTTAAGATCATTGTTTTAAAGTTTTGATTGTAACATATAGAAGAGGAATCACTGCATTCAGTGATTCTTGAAAATATACAGATGGGAAAGCAGATCATCAGTAGGGTAATGTTTTATTATATTATCTGAAAATTTTGTCTGTTGATTTGGGAAAACATTCTTATTACAATTGGCATTGTTTCATACTTTAAAAAATTGACAGTGAAATTTTTCTCTTACTTGTGAGAGTATTTTGATTTGCATGATTCTTTTTGTTGATTTGAATGATGATTTGGGAAAACATTCTTATTACAATTGGCATTGTTTCATGCTTTAAAAGTTTGATAGTGAAATCTTTCTGTTACTCATGAGAGTATTTGATTTGCATGATTCTTTTTGTTAATTTGAATGATGATTTTACAAGTTGCAATTCTGTGTCTTGTTATTGTAAGTTGAGCATCATTATTGCACATTGACTTGTAATATTTCAGCCATTGTGTTGAGCACTGCTGGGCACTCATTTTTGTCCCTTCCTTTTTTTAAACTGAAACTTTAAACCAGTTATCTAATTTGTTTGTTTCAAACTTTTTCAGAATTCACTGTAATCACAAAGCACGGCAGGAAGTTAAAATGCAGAGGTATTGGCTCTTGAGTAATGACTATGATTAAGAAGTTTCTGTCAGATTCTTTGTGTCTCTTTGGCTACTTTTATGGTTAAAAGTGTTGAAATATAGAAAACAATTGGCATTAGTTTGAGAAGCTATTATAGAAGGCATCTGCTCCTTGTTACAACCTGTTTTCCTTTTGCTTTGATTCAGAAATCAGGATTAGTTTCTTTGATCTTGTTGTTAGGCTCTCTCTTGTATTTGGCTCTTACTCTGGATTGATAGACCTAGGCAATGTTGGTGTAGTTATATTGAAGCTCATTAATGAATTCCTTTTATTCCTTTTTTCTGTCTCAATCTCCAAGCATAGTGCTATCAGACATTTGGGATTAGTTTTGCCTGTCTTTAGTCTTAGATGGATTGAATGAGTTGTTTATTATTATTTTTTTAACAATTCTTTGTTGCTATAGTTTTGTTTCTGATCAATATCAGTCACGCATCCCTGATTAGTTTTTATTTCAAGCCTTTTTAATTCATATTTGTTTGGTATTGGATTTACCTTTTACAAAATGTTGGTATTAAATGTTTTAGTTTATTGGTTCCAAAGATATATTCTCAAGTGCAATGACTGTGTAGAGATAATGTCCACAGACTTTGTAGAGCGAGAAAGAAGTATAGTCTAATTCCAGAAAGTGGACATTTGAAACCTAAGTATTAACTGGTAATTCTTGTAAGAAAATGATCTGAGAGTAGTGGCTCAAATTATCAGGCAAACATTGAACGTCTGTGTGATTTCTGTGTCAGATGCTGTCCAATCATCAAATGCAGTTATGTTTGTCAGGGATATTGATCTGCATGAGAATAAAGAATCAAATACAGAATTTCAGCAAACAAACTATCTGTATCATGTATTTTTTTTTACATTTTAAGAATTAGATTAAGAAATTTGTTATATGAAATACAAAATCTATGATTCTCTTGGAATGGTTATGGTTATTTCAAGTGGTAGAGTTGCCGTATCTTGCCTAACTCATTGATTTTAGTGTCTGTTTTTATAATATAATGTTTGCTTTATTACTCCATTAGTCAAAATTAGGTATAGTTATCAGCATAAAAATCTGGTCCTAATGCTGTATTTTAGCAGCTGGTAAAGAACATTTACTTGTATATTCTGTTTTTGTTTCTGACTGTCGTGCTCATTTTGATCTTGTTTTTAAGGGGTCCGTCTGGTAATTTTTCATCAAAAAATCTTCGGATTTGCCGATTTTGCGCTGTATGCATTTTTGATGAGTTGTTGAGTGTCCGAATCTCCCCTGAAATATTTAAGTCCCCCCTGCAGTTTCTAAGGTGGTAGTTGCCACCTTAGATACACACGAAAATATTGTGATTTTCACATTACCTTCAAAAATTGGTAATTGTGACGTAACAAACAGACATAGAAAAAAAAGGCTATCTTCAGAAAGCATATAAAATACTACAAAATATGAGACCAACATGCATTTTCTATAAATTATCAAAAAAATTGGAAAAATATTGAAACTAAAATAAAGATTTTATATTTCTTTTATAAATTAGAAAAAAAAATTATTTGCTGTTTTTTGAGAAGCTTTTATAATTTTATCTTTGGATCATATTTCGTCAGTTTTATCCTTCTGCAAAATGTCTTGAACATAATAAGCCCCCCGCCAAAATGGGGGTACTTTTGGCCTATACGAGTTACCCCCTCGAGGACGGATTTTTACCTA
>NW_020869868.1:158390-173390 GCF_003789085.1 Penaeus vannamei
CTGTTGAAAAAGACCAGTTTTCATTCCAAGTTTTCCTCTTATTTTTATCAGGTAAGTTTAGCATTAAGGTTATTTTTGTACCAAAAAGCTTTGAAGGAAATGTATGCCCTACCAATTCTCAGACTAGAATCAAATGTGTAATTTTCCTATTGTAAGATATTAAAGACCATGGAAAGTCATGCTTCTGAAGTAATGTACAGTAATTTACATTCACAGTTAGATATCTAGCAATTGTGGCTTGATTATTACAAATGTTATGTATAAACAAATACATTACATTATATTTTATATTAATGGAGCTAGTATGATATGTGATGTTCAATTTACATTTTTTGTCTGGAAGATGCTTCTTTTATTTTAATGAGAGAGATCTCAAATTACTTGAGAAATGTTGAAATACATAAAACATTTATCATGGACCTTGAAATGTCTATTGATTATCATTGCTCTTAGTTTTTGAATGATAAAGAAAAATTATATTCAGTGAAGTTACAAAATATAACTAATGAATCTGTTTTGTGTTTTAGCCCATCCAAGGGGTGTAACATGCCTTGGTGATCCCTTCAAGAAAGGTATAATCATACATGTGACGTGCATATTTACATATCTGTCAGTGCACTTTGTGTTCTCAAGCTTCAGTTGTCCAACAATACTTCCTTTTCAATACTGACTGGTGCAGGCTTTTGAGAAGAACTTTTATATAGATAAAGAACTGTACTGATTCCTTGTCAACTTGATTCATGATGATGATGCATGTGATAAACAGGCCCTGTTTTATGAGGCTGTCTTTCTATTTACTGATCATGCATTTATCAAGTCCTTTATCACATGCATGTCATTAACATCAATAGAAGTTAGATACAACTTAGATGCTTCGACCTTTGATTCTTTGTCTGGTGGCTGAGTGGTACATGCTATAGAGAACTGAAAAAAAAACTAATGCCTGACTTGCTCTTTCTTCTGTATGTCTTTTTTTAAGGAATGTATATTATAGGTATATTTGAAAGTATATTTGATGCTGTAACTAAGGACAATTGCATGCTTTTATCTCCCTTCAGTGTTAACTATTTCTGTTTTTTTATAACAAATTAAAGTATTGCATGTTTTGGGTGATTTTCCAAAATATGTGATCACATGCATTACATGCCCGTAACATTTTCTGCTTATGTTTTTTGTGTTATCTTTTTTTGCACTTTCTTCATACCCGTTTGCATTACTTTCAGTGCCACCATCTAGTTATTATTAGAACTTTTTATGTAACAAATTAACCCATTGATGCCAGATGATTGCACTGTCCACTGTAATTTTGTTTATTGCATTTTGTTTACACATAGATAACTCAACAAGCACTAGGTTGCCAATGAGTCAATTAGTAGGACTAAATAACCGTACTTGATATCCCCATTCCTTGAATTTTATCAATTGCTATTAATGACATTTCTATATTATTATTGATGTGAAGATTATTTTGATATTATTACCAGTACTAATAGTAATAAAAAAATAAATGATTTTTTCTTTCCAAAAATCAAGAAAGTGGGTAAATATTTGAAATCTGGAAGGATTAGTAATTGACTCAGTGGTGACTTAAACTGTTATGGAGCCATCTACATGAAAGCATTGATAAGCTAAAATCACAGTATGTACTTCTCATCCTGGCATCATTGGGTTTGGTTAAGGTGATTCCCAGTTGGGATAATGTAGTTTTATTTATATATGTTTTATTTATTTATATACAGAAAACTACAGAGGCTGCTCAGCTGCTAGTAATGATGCCAGTGCTATTTGCTATTCAGATAGAAAATGATTACTATGGCCATGGCCCAAATAGCTAAATAATTTATGTATAGGTAGATAGATCAACCAGTACATCCAAATGGAAAACACATTAAGATTTTGGTTCATAGTTATTTACATTTGGTATATATTAATATCTCTTAGGGATAGTGCAATCTATTAACCCCTTGGATTTAGGTGGGTGACATGAACATGTAGTCATGGAAAAATGAATAGGCTAACCAAGTGTGGAATGTAACATCTGGGAGCCATAACTGGAAGAATATGGCTACAGGTAAGCCACTGTCACCATGCTCAGGATTTTCTTCCTGTCGGCCGTAACTGGTGGCAAAAGTTGTATTACAGAAAATTGAATGTCATAAAAAATTTAGAATGACAGAAATGATGAAGTATTGCTATTGTTATTATTAGTTCACTGAGTTATGGATACCTAGAGAGGTGATATGGAGTCTGTGTAAAATTGTTAAATTATTTATAGTTTTTTTTTTTATCTTGTTTATTATGACTTCTTGTCCTTTTTGCTTTGGCTACCTATATCCATTTAAAATTTTGTATATGATATTGAAGAGTATGTGATTTGTGATTATTTGCAATTCATTACCTGTTATAAGTGAATCAGAACAGTCATCCAGCTAGTATTTTTTTAGGTTTTAGGTGTCAAGTATGCAGTACAGTATGTAATAATGTGTTGAAAATACTGTTTAACAAATTAGCAGTAAAAGGCTTTATGTATATATCAGAAAATTAGATAAAAAGTGTATAAGAAGTTGTAATGAATGAGTTAAGAGGAAAGAATGATTTGTTTAGTTTGCAATATGGAAGTTATAAGGTGCATAACCTGTTGCCTCTGGATGCCAAAAAATCAAGCAATTGAGTTCACAGGTGAGGTAAGGTAAACATATAATTGACTCCTTAGTGATTAAGCATTTGTGAAGCCATCTGTGTATAAAAGTAATTGATAAAACTAAGTCGTACTGGACAGGACATTAATATATGCACTCCAAGCATCAGTGGGTTGATATCTTTAAATTTATTAACAAAAAGATTTTTGGAAAGAAGCAAATCTTGGCTCTCAATATTTTGAAGTAAATATATTTGAGTTCATTCATTTTCAAAGCCAAAAAGAGAATAACCTTGTAAATTGTTTGATGTAATTAGTGTTAATTTATGTTTTGTGTAACTTTCTCTGTGTGATATCAAATATTCTTGATCTGATGTTTTACTCATTTTTTTCATGGCTAGGATGATTGCAATTTTCTTTATTGCATCATATTTGCTCTGAATGACCTGTTAAATAATTCAGACTGCGTTGGTACTGTTTTTGTTTCCTGTGTTTTGTTACTCATTAGATGTGATTTTTCACACAGAAGGATGTGTACATATTCAAAGCATGAAATTTCAGTTTGAAATATGTCTGACTGGAGACATTCAGTATTTGTAATATGTCTTTGCAGCTGTTGAATAATTTTTTAAAGATTATATTTCACTGCAGCTGTGAGTCTTTTCTTTCTTATGTTTGCTCAGCTTTTTTTCTCTCTTTCTTTTTGTTTTCCCTTTTTTTGCTTGTATATATTTGCTTGCTACAATTGTTATTTTCTCTGGTGTAGTAAGCACTTATATATCATGAAGATTGTACTTTTTCATGCCCTGAAATTCTGTTTCAGAATCTAGTTATGTGATATACACAATTTTTCATTCAGTGAAAGCAGTAAATATTGATTTACTCTTCCTTCCAGGCCTGATTCAAACATTGTATCAATCAGGTGTGAAGCTAATAAGATATATCAACTGAGTTGACTTTGTGCACCCATAATAGTGGCAGGGCATACTCAGTAATCTTGTAAGACAAAAAAGAAAAAATGCACTTTGGCTACCCCTTCTAATCCTTTCTTTCATCAACTAGATTTCGTATCTGTGCGGTGCACTTGGTTTCTTATGGCTATAGTCTGTGTTCTTGCTTACTCTGTAAATGCATTTCCAGCTTCATGGGATTCATCTCTGTTTTACACAGTAATTTTCAGTTAGTTTCTTTTTGTTTATTGTCTGAATCAGTTCCTTATGTAGGAGGAGTTTTGTCCTTTCATGGTATTTCCCATTTTGCATTGTGTTGATTGTTTCTCCTCAGCTCTTTTCTTGTGGTGAAAAGCACCCTTGTAAGATTTCTTCATCCAGCCTGGGATAGCACCTAGCTTGTGGCTTCACCCTGGGTGTGCTAGGGGCTGACTGGAATCCTGTTTTCTCCTACCCATAAAGTCTGTCTCTGATACCACTTTGCATATTCATATTGGTAGTTTCACTCTTTCCCTGTGGTGTTTCAAGATGGGAACTTGGCCTGTGGGTACAAGTATGTTTGCCAGTACTCCTACAATGTAACCCTGCCCTTGGCTCTCATTTGCTGTCCCTCCCCAAGCCAGCGAGTTATGGTATGTCCTTAAACAGGTGGATTATTTGCTGCCAGTCCAGCCTCACTAAGACAGACAGTCATGATGAGTCACGGTAGACTGGCCCACAAATATTCTGTTTTTGTCTCCAGGGTAGTTAGTCATGCTGTACCCTTATAGGTTCATGTCTCCTCTTTAGTGGTGCATTTATCTCCAGCAAGGACCCACAACTCCCTTTGCTTCCCGTTACATTAAGGTTTGACAGATCTTGCTGGGGCTAGCCCCTGCTAGGGATTGTCTCCACATTGTATTCACTGTTATGGCTGCATGAAGTCCCAGTTGAGATTTCTAATTGTGTTCATACTTAATCACTGAAATCTTTGCACTAAACCTCTCAGACAGGAAGAGAGAATTTTTCCTCCATCAGTTGCCTCATTATGCTTGGATATATGGTGCTTAAAACTACATTGCAGTTTTCTAGTTTATAATTCTTTATGTTATGCACCAATTCTTTTGTAACTGTTTGTCTTTCAGCCATGTTGTGCTGTGGCTAAGCACATACATTGTAAATCTTTTTCATTTTCTAAATTAGTTAAATATTATTTATATAATATATATATATATATATATATATATATATATATATATATATATTTATGTATATATATATATATATATATATATATATAATATATATATATATATATGTATATATATATATATATATATATATATATATATATATATATATATATATATATATATATATATATATATATATATATATATATATATATATATATATATATATATATACATATATACATATGTATATGTATATGTATAATTATATGTATCTGTATATGTATAAGTATAAGTATAGTAATTTAATATATATTTGTATATGTAAATGTAAATGTAAATGTAAATATATATGTATTTGTATGTATATATATATATATATATATATATATATATATATATATATATATATATATATATATATATATAATATATATATATATATATATGTAACACACACACACACACACACACACACACACACACACACACACACACCACACACACACACACACACACACACACACACACACACACACACACACACACACACACACACACACACACACAACACACACACACACACACACACACTTACATACACACACACACATACACACACACACTTACATACACACACACACTTACATACACACACACACTTACATACACACACACCTACATACACACACACACACCAACACCACACACACACACACACACACACACACACACACACACACACACACACACACACACACACACACACACACACACACACACACACACACACACACACACACACACACGATATATATATATCTATATATATTCATCTATCTGTCTATCTATATATAGATAGATAGATAGATATATAGATATAGATATATAGATATATATTTATGTATATGCTTATATATATATACATATATACATACACTCATTCGTAATTGTTCTTATATAATTTTTTTTTTTTTTTTCACTTTTTATTTATCAGAATGAATACATTTTTAGAATGTTAGGGTTATCAGTATAGTATATTAAAGATGATTGTTGTATTTAAATCAACTACTTTCCACTATTCCATTTCAAAACCCAAATTAAAATACTGCAGAGAACGCCTGGTGTGAGCCCAGAAAGTGTGACTACACTGGGCTCTACTACTGTCCTGCTTGTCACTGGAATTCACGTCAAGTCCTGCCAGCAAGGGTTATCCACAACTGGGATTTTGAAGAGAGAGTCGTGAGTCGGCAAGCAAAGCAGTTCCTTCTACTGATGAAAAGCAAGCCGGTGCTGCATCTAGAAAAGTTGAATCCGCATCTCTTCAAATTTGTTGAAGAACTCAGTACAGTCAAGGTAAGTGTAGGCTTTGGATTTGACTGGAGGTATGTAAGTATTAGGTGTTGTTGAATGTAAAGTGAAATTGAATTAGTCTAACTTAGCTGTATGCATGTTATGGAACTCTAAGATTTGAATTGTGATTATAAAATGGAAGTGTGACCAGTTTGCTAAAGATATATAAATTTTCAAATTCACTTTCAAGAAATTATGGATTTCTGTGGATTTCAGCCAGCTGCAGTGGTGACAAAGGAATAGTAAAATAAGAAAATTGACTATAAAATATGTTTTTTTCACTTATTTGGAAATCATTAAATATCATTTACAAGTTAACCCATAAAAAAACACAATTTTTCAGCTGTTCTTCCCCATCTGCAATAATGGCCAAGCTTTCACAAACAGTAAATTTGATCTTTTGAGTCTGGAGATAAATGATAAATGTCTAATGGTTGCTGAGCATCAGAGTTGAGAATAGTGAATGAGGGTAAAGTCTAATTTTCCTTCGCACATTAAGCTTCCATCTTATTAGGTACACAAGAAATTGGTGTTTATGTGTAATTGTGTTGATATGCTAGCATCAAAAAGCAAGGAAAAGGAAGAAAGAGAGAGAGTACAGAGGAAGGGTATATACATTCTTCAGATTATGAGGAGATTGATTTTACTTGCAAGACAATATTTCTCTCAGTGCGATACATCAAATGGTTGTTGAGCAATGTCACAAAGTTTAGAATAGCTACTACAAGCCATCAAGGAAGGCGAAGGAGAAGGAGGAGGAGGAATTAACAGATGAATCATTCCTGCCAAACACCGACAGACATGAGAATAGGGCTGAGACAATCCAAGTGGACCAGTAGCAAGCCATTATGCTATCATGCCATTTTGTTGTGGCTTTGACTTGATCTATCCTTTGCATACTCAATGGCAAGTATCACAAATTGGCTTTAGCTCCCACGGTCTTTAATCCTCCTTATTAATAGGCATATAACCTTTATGTGAATCCATTTTCAAGGAATGTACAGGCATCTGCATTTTTAAAATTCTTAATGTTACACCTATTCTCATATTATTACAGAAACTAAGAGAGGACTTGCTAACCATGAAACAATACCTCAGCACTTGTCGCTCAGCTCAGGAATCTCGGATACTGCGACAACTTGAAGAGCGGCAACATTTTGTGGAGAATGCACATATGTATTCTTTACAAGACTTGATAGATGTTAACTCCGGGCTGCTGGTTGACTACCTCAAGAAGATACATGGGAACTTTTTGACTCATATAAAGAATGAATGCCTGGTAAGTTTGGAGCTAAATCTTTTTTATTATTTTTTTTAAGTAAAGTTCTGTAAAGTGTGTTTTTAATTGTGATACTGATTAATATTGATAATGTCTTGTATATAACTGGGGATGATGATGATATCTTGGTTGTATGCATATTTGTGTGCATGTGTGTGTGTGTGTGTGTGTACATGTGCATGCACACATATGTTTGTATGAATATTTGACTATGTATTGTTCTTTGCAGGTTTGCCAAGGAAAAGGTTACATCTGTGAAATCTGTGATGTGAGTGAGATCATTTTTCCCTTTGATGGTGGTGTAGTTGTGTGTGCTGGATGCTCAACAGTTCTTCACCACCTGTGTTTCACCTCAAGGAACAGCCTCTGTCCTAGGTGTGTTCGACAAGAAGCAAGGAAGAGAACAGACACAGACAAAGGGATAGGAACAGGAGATTAGGAAAAGGAATGAGATTTAAAGGTTTCTTAAGACTTCAGCACTTCCCTTCTTTTGTTATGATTTTGTTTTTGGAAGCATAATATATATTATATATATATTTGACAATTAAATGTTCATGTTTTTTCTCTGCATTCTGTGTTCACCTTCCAAAACTCATGTCCCTTTTCAGAAGATACCCTCATGAATTATCTCATAAATAATAGCTACATCTATTCACATTTCTTTGAAGCCAATATCAAAATTTCTCAAAAATGTCTGTCTTCCATTTTTTCTCCTCAAATGAGTTACCAAATGTTGTCATTTACCAAAATCCTCTCTTGTTCATAGCTTTAACCTAAAACCATTTTTCTCCGAATAAACATCTGCTTTGAAACAGCTTTGCTCATATCGTTCTGTTCCATTATTATGCTTTTGTGTGCATTCATTTTACTTGTCATTTATTATACATTTACAGATATTAAATACATATAAATACATATAACAGCATTATTGTACATACTGGTCATTTACATGTGAAAGAATATCAACCATTATACATTTAAAAATAATTCATTCATACTGTTCATTAATAGGCAAAACAATATCATACATTATTAATCATACATTTCAGAATGACCATATTGTTCATTCTGTTCATTCAAAAATATTGAGATGTATTGCTTTTTGTTGCACTCAAAGACATTGTCTTACAAACGAAGGAGACTGTATCTGTAAATTCTACAATATAAACATAAACTGTGTTAACCAAAATGCGATAATGTGTGACTTAAACACCCTTTATTGTTGAAAGTATTATGTGATACAGAGTAAATGTGTATTTTCACTAGATTTATGATGATTTCTATGTCAGCAATTGTAGGCAAAGTTTTGCCTGCAGAGGTTTTTGGAATTAAAAATTAAAGCTTTTTTTTCTGTAAGTCAGTTAAATTAATATTTGTGTTCGAAACTGCTGGCTAATGTAAAAGAAAAAAGAAAGATAGAAAGAAAGAAAAAGAAATTAAACAGCCAAGTCTTTTGTCTTATTTATGAAATATATAATTATATCTATGATTGTATGTTTTTGTGTTTATGTTTATATGATCTCTGTGCTGATGATAAGAGATATAATGTACAAAATTTCTAATTTTTTCTTTTTCTCTAGCTGCAATAGAGTGTATTTCATTGATGAAAAAAGTGTACAGTTTCCATGTATTTGAAATATGTAGTATATTATTGATCTTGCTATGTATAGCTGGATATTCATCATAAATATTTGTGTTTGCTACTTTTTTTTTCTTTCAGGACAATCTGAACTTGTGGTACGAATAGAATATGATCTTTCTTTCAAAATTTTCATTATTTGGCATTTTAAATCGGTTCAAATTGATTTTATAATTTTGATATGCATATTTTTAATATGATTTTTGTGTGCTGAGAATAGGTAACCAAAGAGATAAGAAAGCAAGTGTTATGATATATACTAATAGCTAATCTTATGGCTAATTATTACACTATATTTTGAAACTCCATATCAATGGATTGTTTTAGTATAGTGGGAGGGAGAGTAACAATGCTTTAAGATTAACAGATGATTAATAAAATTTTATTACAATTTTATTTATTAAATTGACCCTTTTTAAAACCAACCTGAGTCTCTGGGAGAACCGGTCTCAACTATATAGAAAGATATTTTACCAGCAAATGTTCAAAAACCTTAGATAAAATTGGTGTTACTGAAATGGGCCTATAGTCAGCAGGTGAAAACATTAGTGGGCCCTTGGGAATAGGGGTAATATTACCAAAACACCAGCTAATTTAGGAGTACTCCACCATATTCGTCTAATTCTGATAACAGATATACTTGAAAAAGCAAATTAATTAAGGCATGGTAATGGGGGACATGAAGGAGGAAGTTCAATATCTTTTAAATTTAGTTTTGGATTAAAGCATTCTGCTAACGGAGTATCCATCAGACTTAAAGGAGGAATGGAGGACTCAACACCAAGTGCTGACTGCCATTTATAAGGCTGTGTCCCTTCTGAGAGAACTTCTTTCAAATGAGCATTATATTCTGATTTAGCCTCTGAATAAGCATTAGTTGCTATATTTTGCATGGCAACATAATTCTCCAAACATAGAGACCAGATATTGTAGGCAGTATGTTTGTCCCTATAAGCCTGGTGGCATCGTTCATTAAACCATACTTAACACACGAGAACGAGATTAATGAGCTTTGCAGGCTACAAATCTCTTTATGATGTCCGAGAATTATTATCATTTTGTTTTATTCATCTCCTGTATCATCATTGTTATTATTGTTGTGATCATTTTATCATTATCATTATTGTTATTATTTTTATCAGTACTGTTATTTTAATTTGAGGACATTCAAAACTTTTAACTCATGACCCCCAAAAATATAATTTTTATCAATAATATTACCAGTACTGTTATTTTAATTTGAGAACATTCAAAACTTTTAACAGGGTGTGGCACCTTTGGGGTGTCTGGCTTGGACCCCCCACCACTGAAAATGTATGTCACTGCTTATTTCTGATAAAATGAGCCTTACAGATGAATTTGAAATTGGTTTCAAGTTGTTACCCCATGAGCTGATCTAGCATAATATTTTGGTGTCCCTTTTTCGCTCTGGCTGGGGTACCCCACCACGAAAAATGTCTGTCACTGGTCATTACAAATACACTATTCTTATTACATTTTGACTTGTTTTTCTTTGTTACTTACAAGAGGTAAGCTAGCTCAAAATTTCCATAAATTATCCTGCCCCTGTGTACCACACCCACCAGCAGGGGACCGGTAGACTTCCATTTCTTTGTTTTTCCAAGTATATACATCATTGCTGGCCACAACTAATTTTGTTACCTTTCCAGCTAGGCTGACCCCTGTGGGCTCCTGGTCTATGCCCTTGCAGGACAAAAATCAAAAAGAAAGAAAGAAAAGAAAGAAAGAAAAACTTTGCCTCTGATTTGAAACACACTGATGCCACACTTCCACCTTTACCGGCTAAAGTAAACTTGTGCGAGTCTTTTATGGAAGACCCTGTCAAATCCAGGCTAAGCTGAAGTTTATAAACCATTCATCTTCATCATCAAGGGGCTAACGCCGACTAGGGCGCATTGCCACATCCACCCTTTGTTTCCACCTACGAGGATCCCTCATGGCAAGATGCCAGGCAGGGACTTGGCCCATCTCTAGTTCTTCACGACAGGTTTGGTCGATCTGCCCAAGCCACGACTTCCTAGGTCGTCCCACAGGCCTCCACAGTAAAGTGAGCCAGGTGGCTGTATAGCCAGAGTTGGCAATCACGGATTGTGCAGATAACAGGTCCTGTGCCAGTCTCACGGTGCAACCGTTGGTTGGACACATGGTCCCGCCAACAGTACCCCATGATCCGGCGCAAAGACCTATTGCCAAAGGCTTGAAGATGAGCCTCCAAGGCACAGGATAATGTCCAGGTTTCACTACTGTACAGCAAAACTGGCATTATCAGAGCCTTGAAAACTCGTAGCTTGGTCCTTCTGCACAGGTACTGACAACTCCAAATACTCTTGTTGAGAGAGTTCATGACCCCTACTGCCAGCACAATCTGTCTGCTCACTTCCTGGTCTGACAGCCCAGAGTTATGAACTACACTACCAAGGTATGTAAAGCTCTCTGTGACCAGTGTATTCGCCGCAAGCACGTACCGAATGAACAGGTTCTCCTAGCAAGTCCCCAAAATCCTGGACCTGGGTCTTGGTCCAGGAGACCTCTAGACCCAAGGGTTTCGCTTTATTGCTAAATGCATCCAGAGCCACCACTAAGGTTTCCAAAGACTCAGATAGAATAGCAACATCATCAGCAAAGGCAAGGTCTGTAACTTTGATATTGCCCAGCATTGCTCCACTTTGAATAGTAGCTCTGCCCAGTATCCAGTCCATGCAAGTGTTGAAAAGAAAAGCTCGACAGGTCCCTACCACACTTTACAGCACTTTCAGTACCAGTATACAGGCTTGCTATTAGTCCATTAATCGTTGTTGGAATTCCTCTCAGTCTCAGGATCTCCCAGAGTGAATCCCGATGCGCCGTATCGAACGCCTTCTTGAGGTCGATTTAGGCTACAAGCAGTCCATACCCGAACTCACGGCGGAGTTCTACAATGACTCGAAGCGCAAGGATACGGTCTATTGTGGACTTATCAGGAGTGAATCCGGATTGCTCCAGTCTCTGATGCCTCAGTAGATGGTCTCTGATACGTCTCAGAAGTATATGGGCGAGAACCTTGCCGGGTATACTGAGCAGTGTGATGCCTCGGTGATTGCTGCAGTCCCAACAGTCCCCCTTCCCCTTCCAGAGAGGGATGACCACACCCCTCAACAGGTCAGGAGGAACGGTACCGGACCGCCAGATGGCAGCCAGGACAGAATGTAACCCCTGCGCCATAGGTTCATCACCAACCTTTAACAGTTCAGCTGGTATGCACCATGAGACTATTAAGATACCTGCTGCTTTACCACTCTTCAGCTTGGAGATCGCCCCCCTAACTTCAGTTAGGGAGGGAGGATCCTCACTGATGGGTGGGTCCGGCAACGGGATCTCGGCACTCCCCGCATCCAAGTTAACTGTTGGTGGGTAAACCTGATACAACTGCTCAAAATACTCAGCCCAACGTTCCCGCACCGCAACAGGATCTGAAATGATCTGACCGCTTACTAAGCAAACTGCTATCACCTGTGAAGAGGGCTTGGAGTTCAGCTTTCTCAGGGCTTGGTATGTAGCGCGAAGGTCATTTACTAAGAAATGGCCTTCTACCTCCTCTGCAAGACTCCTAATAAACTGATCCTTGTCCCTTCTTAACAGAGACTGAGTTCTGCACATATGAGAACGGTGCAATTCCCGATCCCCTGTCAGATGAGCCGCACGACAAGCATCTGTGGCTTCCAGTGTCTCCTTCGAGATGAAATTCTGTATTACTCTCGGGCATACACCATTCGTCTCTTGAGCTGCATCAAGCATTTCACGCTTGAAGGTATTCCACAGAAGAACAGGGTCCGTCAGACTGTCAAGCATTGTGAAAACGGATTGCCTGCAGCAAACCCGCGGCACACACCCCACCTCCCTCAGCCTGTCCAAATGAAACACCCTAGGGTGATCATTGGACCACTGGGGAGTTTTGAAGTGGACCCGAAGGGTAGCCACAACCAATCTATGGTCAGTACCACAGAACTCAGCAATCCTGTAAACCCTGCAATTCTGGAGGATCATCCAACGAGTGCTAACGAGTATGTGGTCGATCTCCTTGGCTGCATTACCAGCATCGCTGTACAATGTCCAACGATGTGGGTCTGTTTGCAAACATATGTTTTCTTTGGCAAAATACTCTATCGTGCTGGCACAACACGCGCAAATCAATCATTACACAAGAAAAACAAATACAAAGCGAAAAAAATGTGAAGATGGCCTTTGCTGAAGCAAAGCATATTCTCAAATTTGTCTCAACTCTGTCTCTGTCAAAGACCATCTTCACATTTTTATCGCTTTGTTTTGTTTTTCTTGTGTAATGATGGATTTGCGCGTGTTGTGCCAGCACGATAGAGTATTTTGCCAAAGAAAAACACATGTTTGCAAAACATTTATTATGTATTAATAAGTTATGAAAAATAACTAAAAATAAGAGCCGATCAACGTTGTAACAAAACGACGGAACCTATTTTTTCCTCTCGACCACCTCAAAATATTTAGCTCTCACGAATTGAGTTACATAGAACCCTATTCGTGGATAGGCAGCACGCAGATATCGCAGAGGGAAGTAAATATAAATACACTAAACTTGCAAGACGACTATACTTAAGTTCCATATTATATGAAACGAACAGACAAGAAAAAGTGAAGAATAGATTCATTGTATATATGAGCCAACATTCAACAAAAATCCTAAATGCTTAGTTCACTTGTGCCTCACTGAAAAGATGGATGGAATAAGGACGTTGGGTATTCTCAGTAAATGCTGGTCATCACACTCGACAAAATCGTTCTCAATATTCAAGCTTTCAAACGCAGAAGACACGAAAGCCATGTGCAAACGGATAACAGAGACGCCTATTTCATTATTGCCAAAATCCCCTTCCCCTTTCATTCATTTTTATTTTTCTCTGAAATGTTTGCTTTATAAAAACAAAAGAAATAGTAGTACCTACACGTAAGTCTGAAGTAAAAAAAGATTTCCTATTGCGACGACCCTATCATTTCTACACACTTACCAGCAGACACATAACAACACACACACTACTCAACCCGAAGCACTAGCGAACAACTCATATAAGTCTATATATTAATAAGGGGTAACATAATATTATTCATACTATACTATTACATGTATCACGCTCAATATAGTCGAATAATATCGTAAGCACACGATACATTACTATCTGTGCTTCTGTGAGCAGAACCTCCGACGAAAAACGAAAAAGAAATTGAGATGTGTGTGTGTATGTGTAGTGGTTGGATGTGCTGGGTGTGTGTGTCGTTGTAGGAGTGTTGTGATGTGTCAGTGTGGTAGTGTAATCTCGTCTAACAAATTCTAGCAAAGAACGCGCGCCGTTGTCACGTTGCCGCTGCCTTGTGTGCAATCGAGCTTGATGTATGTGTACTGTGATGTGAGTACTGTTGTGTGACAAATGAGATCTGTGTGTATCGTTGTTGTGTTGTGTAGTGATCATGTGTCGTGTGTTGATGTGTGTGTGTGTGAGTAGTGTGGTTGAGTGAGTGTGTGTGTGTGTGTGTGTGTGTGTGTGTGCTTATATTATTATATATATATAAATAGTAATATATTAATATAATATATCTTAATATCATATTATGATAATATTAATAATGCAAGGTAAAATGATATATAATAGCCTCATAAGCCAGGTAGTATAAGGTGCGTGATAATTATATGTAGTACTAAGTATATGTGAGTGATAACTAAGTGATTAGTATATATACTTATGTGATTGGTATACTTTTTTCCTCTTTTGTTTACGTTGTCTCGTAAACTAAAGACCCAACCTTAATATGTTGCGCGCAATTGGTGTGCGGCAGCTGAAGTCACCGGCGAACCGCTGGAGGCTCCGCCGCAGCGTAGTAAACGTCGATCGTCCCAGTCACAACGAGGGAGAGAGTGTCTTTTCGAAACGTGTGATTGGTGA
>NW_020869868.1:198390-199686 GCF_003789085.1 Penaeus vannamei
TCCGCCTAAATGCCCAATTTCAGCAATTATCTTTCATCAGCTTTATAAAGAAGGAAACGAGAGAGAGAGAGAGAAGAGAAAAGAGTCTAAATGGACTTAAAAGTATAACAAATTATTCTATCTTCTTTGCCCCGAGCCTATAAAGTCTCATATCATTCTCGTAAGGAAATAAAGCTAGAACGATAACTATACAAATCGATAAAACATAAGAATTTCACGATAACAATAAATAAAAAAGATGCAAAAAAAATCGAGACAGTCTTAAAGCGATCATTCTTTCACGGCAACCCCCCCCCTCCCCACACACACACACCACGCACACACACACACACACACACACAGCAGGCAGCGAGGGAGGAACTGCAGGGGAAAGATGATGGCACGTGACCTTGGCAGCCTTGTTGAGGGATGGCTCTCGCTCAGCCGGGGGGCTTGGCGGATGGAGGGATAGCGAGAAGAGACGAACGGAAGGCGATGTTGAATGCGGGGTTTTTTAGAAACAAAAGAGAGAAGGAGAGAGGCATGATGACGAGAGAGAGGAAAAGGAGGAGTGAGGGGAGGAGGAGAGTAGAGAGGGAGGAGAAACGGGAGACAGAGACAGAGAGAGAGAAAGAGGAGAAGAAAAGAGGAAAAAGAGAAAGAGAAGAAAGAGAGAAGAAGAGAAAGAGAAAGAGAGAAGATAGTGAGTGGAGAGATGAAGAAAGAGGAGCGAACGAGAACTGAAGATTGGAGAGGATGAGAGAGAGAGAGAAGAGATCGATGTTTAGAGAGAGAGACAGACGATGAGAAATGACGAGAGAGAAAAGAGAGACGAGGGAGAAGAGAGAGACTAGACCAGACAGATACCCGATGAACGTAGAGAGAAGAGAGAAAAACAGAGATAGACGAGAGAGAAAAAGAGAGATGAGAGAGAAGAGAAGGAGAGAGAGAGACAGAGAGAAGAGGAAATGTGAGATCATTTTAGAAACCAATCTCATGACTTTTTTCTCTCTTTTCGAAAATGTCTTTTCATCGTCCCCCACCACTCTCATCTCTCTTTCTCGCTCGCTCTCCTCTCTCTTCCCCCCTCTCGCTCTCTCTTCTCCCCCCCCTCTCTCTCTCTTCTCCCCCTCTTCTCTCTCTTCTCCCCCCCCCTCTCTCTCTCTGCGTGTTTCTCACACAGAAGAGGGAAGGAATCACGTGGAACTTAAATATATTAGCAGGAAACTCTTTCATCTTTTACAATCGAAAGCTTTCTAATCTTCTGGAACTAAAGAGGAAATGGTTATAGAATGTCGAATCAATGAGGTGAGCTAA
>NW_020869868.1:204786-214786 GCF_003789085.1 Penaeus vannamei
TATATATATATATTATATATATATATATATATATATATATATATAAGTATATATATATATATATATATATATATATATATATATATCTATCTATATCTACTATCATCTATCTATATCTCTTATACATATACACATATATCACATATACGCATATATATATATATATATATATATATATATATATATATTATATATATATATCATATATAAATATATACATATATTATATCTATTCTATATGATATATATACATATATACACACACCACACATATAAATATGTGTATGTATGTATATATATATATATATATATATATATATATATATATATATATATATATATATATATAATATATATATATACATACATACATACACGGAAGCGGACCCCGCTCCCACCGCGAAGGCAACCCGACGCCCTGCCTGCGAGCGCCAAGAGGGTCGCCGCGACTCGCCGGCCGGGCTTAGGTGGTCAGCCCCCATTAGGCGTCGTCGGGATCGACCAGCAGGTATTACCGCGTCCCTTGCCCTCCTCCCTCCCCCCCTAGCTTTTCTCTCTCCCTTACTCCGATCCCTCTTCCTTTACTACCCTTTATTCGGCTCCCTCCCCCCCTCCTAGCTTTTCTCTCTCCCTTACTCCGATCCCTCTTCCTTTACTACCCTTTATTCGGCTCCCTCCATTCATTTTTTTTCGATCTCTCTCCCTCCGCCCCCTGATCGCTCTCCCTCTACCCTCTCTTTCTCTTCCCCTTCCTTCCCCAGATCCTTCTCCTTTACTACCCCTTCTCCGCCTCTCCAACTTCCCCTACCCCCCTACCCTCTTCCCTTCCCCTCTTACCCCTGTCCTTCTCTACCCCCTTACCTTCACCCTTCCCCATCCTCCCCTGCCCCGAAATAAAGATAAGTCTGCAATACCCGCCCTCACCCCTTCCCCCGCTCCCTCCCTCCCCCCTCCCACCCCCTCTCCTCCTCCAGCGCGTGTAATGACGTCATCACCACGTGCACCGAGGAGTGCAGGAGAAGTCCGGGGCGCGTTGTGTCAGGTCTCGTCGCAGCCAAGGTCTATATAAGTACTTATTAATATTAATATTATTTCTATTTATATAATATTAATATTATTAAGGTCTATATATGTACTTATTAATATTAATATTGTTAAGGTCTATATAAGTACTTATTAATATTGATATTATTAAGGTCTATATAAGTACTTATTAATATTAATATTATTAAGGTCTACATAAGTACTTATTATATAAGTACCTTGGTTGCAGCGCCCTTCTGTTGGCGAAAGGAGTGGAAACGAAATGGTACCGATATAGGGAGAGGGAAAAGGAGAAAGGAGAGAGGGAAATATATAGGGAGATATATAGGATATATAGGAGAGAAAGGGATATAGGGGAGGGAAAATATATAAGAAGATATAGAAAATATAGGGAGAGGGAAAAGGAGAAAGGGAGAAAGGGAGCGACAAACAGACAGACAAACAGGGAAAATTGGAGACAACGAGAGCGAGAAAGAGAGAGTGAGGCAGAACAACCGATAGAGACAGTCGGGCAAAAGCTCCGCAAGCACAAACAAACACAGAGGAGAGAGGAACACCTGCCCCCTCCCCCCCCCCCCCCCCCCACGCCTTCCCGCCAAAGGGAAACCGAGCCAGAGCGAGCGCCAGCAGGATATTTCCGGCCAACGGAGCACTGTGTGTCATTACAGGTGTGTGTGTAGGCAGCGTGACCTTGGCTGAGCAACGGCATGCCTCGCCAGCTCATGACACC
Source organism: Penaeus vannamei (assembly GCF_003789085.1). Taxonomy (NCBI): domain Eukaryota; kingdom Metazoa; phylum Arthropoda; class Malacostraca; order Decapoda; family Penaeidae; genus Penaeus; species Penaeus vannamei. The sequence continues at coordinate 206,561 of NW_020869868.1, forward strand.
CCTCTGTCATGCGCTGTCATGCACGGCAGGCCCACCCACGCCATTGTCGCTTTGACTTTTGTTGTTCCTCCTGCCTTGTCTTCTGGATTTGTTTGTTGTTTTTTGTTGTCGTAAAGTTTTTTTTGGTTCGTCTCGCGTTCTGATTGCATTTGTCTCTCTCTCGCCTTCCAAGAATTACTGTCTCGTATGTCAAATCTTGTCATTCTGTATTTATTGTTTCTTCTTTTTGATACTCGCATTCTCTGCTATCATAATGCACCATCATATTATTATATCTGTATTATAATAGTAGTATGCTACTACTAATACTACTACTACTACTACTACTACTATTATTATTATCATCATCATTATTATCATTATGATGATGATAATAAAATATAGTAATAATAATAATTTTATCATTATATATTTATTATTATCACTGGGGAGCCTGCACTTCATTATGATGGATGATGATAATAAAGATAGTAATAATAATAATTATCATTATTATCATTATGACTGGGGAGTCTGCACTTCGCAGGCGGCGGGCCCCTCCGGCCAGCGTCCCTCAGCGCGAAAGAGTCCTTCCAAAAAGTGTGTGGGACGCGTGTCCCCCGAGGCAGCTTGTGAAAATTGTTACTGATATTGTCTCCTTTAGCATTATCTGTATACACACACCACACACACAACACACACACACACACACACATCACACACTGATCATAATATCATATATAATATAGCTTTTCTGAAGTATATCATTTATACTATTATATCTTATTTATTATAGTGTGTAGTCTGTATATATTATATATACGCACACACACACACACACACACACACATATAATATATATATAAATATATATATTATATATATATATATATATATATATATATATAATATATATATATATAACACACAAAAAAAAAATATATAACATATATATATATATTATATATATATATATATATATATAATATATATTATGTGTGTGTTGTGTGTGTGTGTGTGTGTGTGTGTGTGTGTGTGTGTGTGTGTGTGGTATGTGGTGTGTATGTGCGTGTACACGTGTACATATATATATACATACACACACCATACATGCACATATATGCATGTACACACATACACACACATATATGCACTTGCATGTACACACATACACACACATATATGCACTTGCATGTACACACATACACACACATATATGCACTTGCATGTACACACATACACACACAGACACATATGTATGTGTGTGTGTGTTTGTTTGAATGCATGTATATAAACAGTGAATAAATCGTGTCCCTCTACTATTCGTCCTTCATCAACCTTAGATTATATGAAATTACAGACCTTTTCCTTCGTGACTTGGGTTGAAAGTGTCACATTTCAGGCACAATGCCTCTCGTTTTCCTATTAAGCTTCCCTTTGTGCCGGAGTCAACGATCAGCCTCGGGCCGGGGCGACGGGGCACACTCCTGCAATCCGGGCGTGGGTGGGGGTGGGGTGGGGTGAGGGGGTGGGTGTGGGGTGGGGTGTGGGGTGGGGGTGTGGTGGGGTGGGGTGGGGGTGGGGGGGGGTGGGCCCACCTGCCGCTCCGTCTCGAGGGCTGCAGCGACCCTCTCTGCTTCGGCTTCGGACGGAGGGCGGGGCTACGAGTCGAGAGTTCGTCTTATTCGTCTCTGTCATCATTAAATTGCTGTATCAAATGCCTTCGGTGTGTGGGTATGTGCGCATTTGCTTGTGTGTGTTTCTTTATACGCTTATAGGTGAGTGTGTGAATATGTACATGTGTTTGTGAGTAGGCTACTTACATAAGGTTATAAAAATATTTTTTCGGGCTCATTGAAAAGCAGCGCATATCCTGTCTACTAAACTCGTACGGCTGCACGACCATTTCCAACTTCCAGCCGGTTTAGTCACAGGATCCTGAGCCACGTGATATATGCAATTCGGAAAAGTAACGCACAATGGAGTTCCGCTAAAGGTCTTCATTCGCTACGCTGCATTATCTCGCTAAACAGCACGCATCGCCAGTGAGCGCACCTGCCGCCATTCGTGCAGGCTATGGGACCGCGTTCTGCCGAGCGATTTAACGCTGAAGAGTAGCACTGTACTGGAAAATGAATTAAACAAAAGAACAAACTCAACCAAAGAAACGAGAGTAAAAAAAAAAAAATCGTATTCTCTGTTGTTGGAATGTTTATAGATCTGTGTTTCCGTTGCATGCAAGTGTTGTCCGGAACATTCAATGCATGAGTACCTAGCGTTGTATTACTCTAAGAGAGATCTTCGAATCTCTGTCAGATTTTCCTTGTGCATCTGAAACATTATAGCACTTTAATATAATAAAGAATATGCATATATATTGAAAAGGAATTCGGCGCCGAGGCACAGAAAACGTTTGCATATAATAGGTCCCGAGAACAGAAAAAAAGGTTGGGCAACATCAATTGACGGTCACCTCGTTACGCCGTCTCACTCGTTACGACTTTTGGTTTCATGCAGTTTCGCAAACCATAAACATCCAGTAACATCCGTTGTTTTGTATTATGACAATAGACACCCAAAGAATATACAGTCCTAACATTCAGTTCCCGTTTTCTGTGAAATAACTTTTAGTCGGAAGCAGATCCCGTTTTCTGTGAAATGACTGGGGTGATCGCGACCCCCATTTTCTGTTAACAGACTTAGACAAGTCAATTTCGATCAAAAGTTATTTTCATCCTTATTTTCAATTAGGTCAAGGCCGATTCAAGTGACTTGCTTATACATTCAACTCCTAACTTCAATGTGAAGGTAAACGAGATGAGAGGATCTTAAGGTGGACTGCTCCCGTATCACAAGGTCTATATACTCATACAGACCTTGGGTACAGCTTCCATGTGCGAAAGCGAGGAGCTGGTCCTTCATCAGAGCTAAAATGTTTTACAGGAAGCCTACTCAAGTTTCTCCGCGGGCTCGTCCTTTAGTTGTGGCGGTAAAAAATGGATGTTTCTACTTTGAGACCTGTAAAAAAGAAGATTAATTTGTCATATTTGAACATTAGTATTCACGTGCCTATACATTTTTTTTTCTAGACAGTGCATGTGCCATCGGCGACTCATTCTCGGTATCGATTCAGTCTGGATCTAGCTCATCATCTTGGCATTATTCATTTCACTTGCTGACAGAAGGGAAATGAATAATTCCTTTGTTTTACTGTTATTTACTGAGAAGTGCAATGGCGATAGCTACTTTTGTGTTATGAATTTTTCTGGCATGCTATTTCGTTTCCTATTCACTAATGATCTGAATTCATTCGAACATAGCACGCTTTTCTCTCACTTTCCGTCTGTCTGTCCGTCTCTCTTCTCTCTCTTGAACATAAAAGTCCTCCTTTTCTCACATGAAATTTTGACGAGACGCTTCTACAAACAGTTCTATGGACAGCAAACAGCGAGTCCCCCGAGCACGAGACATAACTCGAGCCGAAAGAAGTGGGCCATTCCCATCAATAATTCACCGATTCATAGTTCCCTCACGCTCGCCGCGCCTGTTGCTCCACCGCGGACTTCCGCCGGACTCCGACCTTGTGAAGAATTCGGAAAGAGTATAAACAACTAATAAACAACTACATACAAAGGAACAACGTGCGATTCATTTCTGTAAATTAGTGGTTAAATCGTTCGGCCGTTTGGACCGGACGAAAGGCGGGAGTCACGGCAAAGGGCGCATTCGACATTCCGAGCGCGTTAAATGCCATTTGCTCGTTTCGAGGAAGTTATGAAACTTTCACTTCTTGGCTCCCGATCAATTTGAATGATATTTTTCGGCAAGTCTGGGGGGAATAACGTTGCCTTTCCATGTAAATTATAAGGGTGTTATATCGGGGCTATCGGTGTAAATTTTGTTGCGTTGTAAATACTTTGCGTTGGACACCAACCCCAAGAAGTACAGGGAAAGGAAATGAGAAATAAATGTACGAAGGATCGTGGCGAAACAGACGATTTTGACCGCACCTTTTAACAACGGACGACGTGTTTAAGCGGGCGGTTCTACCAGAGACACACGCTCGTATTACACGGCCTCCTGTGGTATTTTCACATATTCCATCAATAATAGAAACCGCCTTCCGGCCAGCAACCGATGTCCCACTTCATATAAGGCGCAATTCTCACAACATGATCCAGTGAACGTGGTTTATAAGATCATCGCCATGATAGTGATATCAATTATCATTACAGTGATTATTATAATACTGATAATCATAGTGATGATAATAATAGTAATGATAATGATATTGACGATAATGACAGATATATGATCGTGATGATAATAATGGTAGAATAATAACAAAATACTAATGAAAATAATAATGAAAAGGATAATGATAATAATATAAATGATGCTAGCAATACTAATGATAATAATAATAATAATTACAATAATAACTAGAAGCGCTCAGAGACCGCATACCTCCACCAGGGCAATAGAATCACTGATGTTAATAAAGATATTCACTCTTGAATTACGATAAAATCACCACTTTCTCAAGTACAATTTTTTTGAATTGCATTTGCACTAGAGGTAACTCATGCAATCATTAAATAATCCTGGATCACCACCAAATTTAATGGCATCTAAATTACTGTTGCGAAGACAAACTTACGTAAAAACTTCATAAAGATCTATTCATAACTTTCTGAGTTATCCGGTTAACCAATGAACAAACTACCCAACGCGAACAAAAACGTAACCTTTTTGGCGAAGGAAATAATTATGATCATGATTATGATTGTAACAGTTATGATAATGATGGTGATAATGATATGATATCATAATGGTAATGATAATGACAATATTGACAATGATGGTGATATGATAATGAAAATAATAGTAATAACATCGCCTCTAAAATGGAATTAATGTGCGCCATTGTTGGTATTTCCATTTGGCAAAAAAGTAATGGTTGAGCCAAAAAAGAAAAAAAAAAATGGAATTAATAAGCACTTACCTTGGTATCTGTAAAGGATATAATTCCCGAAAAAAAGCAAATTAGAATAAACGAGGCAGAATACGCAAGTTGTTCATAATATCAAATGCATTTGCCAGTCGGAGGTTCATTATTCTTTGTATTTTATGCATTCGCCTGATTCGTGATATAATGAATCAGGAAAAAGCAGCATTACCCGATAAAGTAATCATTAACAACAATTTCCTCTCAACTTCAGTATGCACATCCAAGTACAACATTTCAGAAGTAAAAGAAAAAATATGAAAAGTAAAAAAAAAAACATCGAACAAATAAAAAAAATCACCCAGGGAATGTTTCCATTTGCCTTGGACACAAACATCAGCAAAATCGTTACTGTACATCTATTGTTCAGAAGCAGTGGCACTTAGCTTCAACACAGCACTGCAAGTCCACAAACCGCCCGGTAAACTTTTCGACCGAGCGAAGTCCCCCCTAAAAAAAAAAAAAAAAAAAACGGAGGACAAGCAGATGCAACCGCTTATCCTAGCAAGATAAGGGATTAAGTGTCTATTGTGAGCCACTGTGAGAGGACGAACTTGAACAAAATCGGTTCAGTGAATTAAGAGCATTTACAGACCGCAATTACCTAGTACGCAGTATCATTGCTAACATGCCAAGGCGGTTTTGATGTTTTGTGTAACGCGAATTATGACGTTATGCATAAAACAGCAGTTTCCTTCCCTCTTGGACTCCCAAGCATGTGGCAGCATAGTGTTATCTATTCTTCATTGTTATCAATAGTAATGATTATTGTATTAATAATAATGATAACAATAACAATAATGCTACTACTACCACTACTACTACTACTACTATTAGTAATGATGATGATAGAGATATTGAAAATGATAACAGTGATAATTATGATAATAATAATAATAATAATAATAATGATAATAATAAATAATAATAATAATAATAATATAATAATATAATAATAATAATAATAATAATAATAATAATAATAATAATAATAATAATAACAACAACAATAACAACAACAACAATAATAATGATAACAACAACAATAATGATGATGATAATGATAATAACATCAATAATGATAATAATAACATCATCAACAACAACAACAATAATGATAATGATAATAATAATAATAATAATAATAATAATAATAATAATAATGATAAATAATAACAATAATGATAATAATGATAAGGGTAATAATAATAATAATAATGATAATGATAATAATAATGATAATGATAAGGATAATGATAATAATAATAATGATAATAATGATAATGATAATAGAAATTTATGATAATGATAGCAATAGTAGTAATGAAAACCATACCACTAATGATTGTAATGATAATGATAATAATCATGATAATAATAGCAATGATAATGATAATACCAACAGTAACTGGATTATTATTATTTACGTTAACTTTATGATCATTATTATTATAATTATTATTATTATTATTGTTGATTTTATTATTGTCATTATCATTGTTGTTGTTATCGTTGTTGTTATTGCAGGCTTTGTTATTATCACTATTATTATTATTATCATCATCATCATCATGATAATAATTATTTTTATTCCTAACATTATCATTAGTAGTACTCCCATTGCCATCATCCTTATCATCATCAATGTTGTTGGCATCGTCGCCAGCACTCTTGTCATCCCAGTCATCCTGTCATGGCTGGCGCGTCAGACTCCATATTCCACCCATCCTTTCGCGATGCGCTGAGCTCCTTCTCTGACAAACAGTTCCAGTTCTTCGCAACGGACGTAAAAGTGCAAAGAGAAGAACGAAAAGCTTCACTGCGCGAGTGATGGAGGCAAAATTCGTATTTCTGATGATCACTGAAATGGAAACGTGTCAAATAGATCGATTACGCAGTGAAGTTATTCATTCTCATTCATATACATATTTTTTTTCAACAAGGTATTTACCGTAAATGAATATTACATATATATCTTCCGGAATATAATGAAGAGAAGAGAAGTTACACCGTATGAGTAGTATGTCCTATGCTAAAATAGCATTATTGGCCACAGGCATATCATAAACCCACTCAACTCTGTGGGTCAACATGTCCACATATGTGTACTTTGCCCTGATTGTGGAGGAGGACATACATCAGGCACTCTTGCAGGCGCTGCGCTGATGGGCCGCTTTTTAGGGTCAGCTGTGTAGGGTAAGTGCCAGTTTTCTGGCTCCATGTAAGTAGGCTTGCATTGATTTCTAATACGATTAGCTATACACCCATACCCGCATACCCACCTACTCTCTCTCTCTCTCTCTCTCTCTCTCTCTCTCTCTCTCTCTCTCTCTCTCTCTCTCTCTCTCTCTCTCTCTCTCTCTCTCTCTATATATAATATATATTATATATATATATATATATATATAATATATATATATATATATATATATATATATATATAATATATATATATATATAATATATATTATATATATATTATATATATATATATTATGTATGTGTGTGTGTGTGTGTGTGTGTGTGTGTGTTGTGTGTGTGTGTGACACACATAAACACACACACACTCACACTCCTCCGGCCGAGACGCTTCCCTGTTCCTCCTCCTCCTTCCTCTCCCCGCACGCAGCAGGAACAATGTCAACAAAATCATCGTCAATAATCCTTCTGCTGATATCCTGTGACAGTTCCCGGCCTATTCCTATAACAATTCCTATCCTCTCGCCGATAACTCCATTCCCTTCCTAGCATTCCCACCCTTATGGCCCGAGGCAGGAAGAGCGCCTGGAAACCGCACCGAAGAGTTCGCTTCAGTTCACATGACCGGCGATCGAGGGAAGATAATGCAATACACATTTCACGGAAGAATTCCCGTTTCACGTTGCACAAACTCTCGTATACTGAATCTTACTGATTTTATTTTCGTCGTTTCAATGTTGTGTTATGTACACACGAGGGCATACAAACGTACAAATTCTATTGGTTTTTATGATATTCGTGAAGTTTTTTTTTCTTCTTTTTTTTTTTTTTGGGGGGGGGAGGGGGCGTGCCAGAGCGTAGGTAAGTATTATGTTTCAGGCACACGCAAGGAGCGTTTATTTGTCAATTTATGCTTTGCGCTTGCGTGCATTTGAGCCAGATTCTGTTCGCGTGTTTCTATATAAAATGAAGCATTCCCAAGATTATAACTGGTTCCCTCCTTCAAATAAATCGCCTTGGCTCCGGTTATCTACTGGCTG
>NW_020869868.1:224786-242286 GCF_003789085.1 Penaeus vannamei
TATATATAGTATATATATATTATATATATATATATATATATATATATATATATATATATATATATATATATATATATATATATATATATATATATATATATATATATATATATATATATATATATATATATATATATATATATATATATATATATATATATATATATATATATATATATATATATATATATATATATATATATATATATGTACTATCAAAGTATTCATTTTTATCATTATCATCATTAGTAGTAATATTGATATCATCATTGTTATTATTTTCACCATCATGTTTCATGGTATAATTATTGTTATTAGCATTATTGCTGTTGTGGTTGTTGTTGTTGTTATCATTATTATGATAATCATTATTATTCTTATTATCTTAATCATAATGATAATAATCATTAACATTATTAATGCTATTATCAGTAGTAGCAGTAGTAGTACTACTATTATCATTATAATTATCATTGTAATTGTTATCATCATTATTTTTAGAATCATTATTACTATCACTATCATTATTACATATTTTATTATATGAAACTGAATTACATCATATTACATTATATCATATCTAGTGTTACCATGCATGGATTCTTATCTTTCTAAAGTAGTCACAGACAAACATCATTTCTCCTTCTTGAAAAAGTAGTTAGTCTCTCTGCCGCATGTCATCGCAGCGAGCCAGGCTGTTTGCCGCAAAGATTAGATTCGAGATTGCGTGACTGATAACGACGGCGAAAACGACATTGCGGCGTGGCATCGACCCTCGCAAGGACAGACGTAAAACAAAAATAAAAAAGAGGAAAGTTAAAGTAAAGTATGGAAGTTTCTTAGTATTACATGCATACGTACAAACACACATACGCACACACACTCACACACCCAAATATCAATATATCCATCAATCCATATTTATATATAGATATAGATAGATATACACATATATGAGGGTGTGCGTGTGTATGTGGATACAGAGCCGTTTGCATTTTCTAAAAACAAATGAATTTCCGCGTACGTATGAAGACAGGTAATGCAACATGCTGAACAACAGATCGGTACCTTTAACCCACACACCTCGCAAGCCTTGATTTAGACCCAGAAGGCTCCAGCAAGCGAACTGCACTCCATCGCCGCGGCCGCACCTGCACCTCACGCGAGGACACTCACCCCGAAGGCAGAGCAACATATGCTGGCACCTGTAGGATCTTTGCCGAGGCCGACAACCTTTTTCACTTTTCCGTCTTTATCATGGAGCTCGTACATCATGGTGTGTTTATCATTCACTTCTAAGTGTCTATCAGCCCTGTCAATCACCCGCCTTGTCCTTTTATTAGGACAAGTTGTGTTATTGATCGATTTTATCCAGGGAAGGAAGGTTTAGCTGTCGATCTTTTATTTCAATATTGATGTTGTGGGATGTCAACTTACATTCCCTGTAGAAAAAGTATGGACGAAAATGGATAATTCCACTGTGCAAAATATTACATAGTTAATCAGTCTTCTGAATGAAAACTAGAAACCATTTATAATCATATATATAATCTGTTCTCTTTGCTTCGTCTCTAAGACTAATCTTTCCTGAATATTAGTCTTCATTGTAATAATGATAATAAAAAATAATGAACATAGTAATAATGATGCTTATGATAATGATAAAAATGGTAATAATGATGATGATGATGATAATATAATGATAATAACAATACTGAAAATAGCAATGGTAATAATAATGATATCAATAACAATAATAATGATAATAATAGTTGGGTAATAGTAGTAGTAGTGATAATAATGATAATAATGATAATAATAATAATGATGATAATAACATTGATGACAATAATAATACTGATGATAATAATAATACTGATAATAATGATAATAATAATAATGATAATAATAATAATAATGATAATAATATTAATAATAATAATGATGATAATAATAATAATAACTATTATTGTTATTATTTTTGATATTATCATTATTATTATTATCATGATATGACAACAACAACAACAGCAATAAAAACAACAACAATAATAATAATGATAATAAATAATATAATAATAATAATAATAATAATAAAATAATGATATAATAAGTAATAATGATAATATTAATGATGATGATGATGATGATGATGATAATAATAATAATAATAATAATAATAATAATAATAATAATAATAATAATAATAATCATAACAATAGTAATAAAAACAATAATTAGTCGTATGATAATGATGATGATAATGGTAGTAGTAGTAGTTGTTGTAGTAATAGTAATAATGATGATGATGGTGGTGATGATAACGATAAGGATGATGATGATGTTGATGGTGATGAGGATGATGATGATAGTAATAATGATAATCGTGATGCTGTTATTAATGATAATAATAATGGCAACCATAATAATAATGATAATAATGATGATGATAATATTAATGATAATAATAATAGTAATAATAATAATAAATAATAATGATAATGATAGTAATAATGATAATAACAAAACTGTTATTATGATAATAATAGTTATGGTAATAATGATAGTAACAATGATAATAATAATGAAAATATAATGATGAAAATAATGACAGTAATAATAGCGATAGTTAGGGTAATAGCAATAATAACAATAAGGATTATAACAATGGTCATGATAAAGAAAATTACAATAATAATGATGACAATAATAATGGTAACGGTAATATTGATAAATAGAATAATGATAATGATAGTGGTAATTATGATAAGTCGAATGATAGTATTAATAAAAATGATAATGAAGATAAGTGTTTTAATGAAAAATAAGAATGGTAATGATAACAGTTGCAATAGAAATAATAATAATTATCATAACAACAAAAGTGATAATGATAATAATAATCACAAATAAAATCACTCTGTGGGAGCCGCCTTCAGGTCTTTTGCTGGTGAATGCTTTTTCCTTAATACATTTTTGCACACTGCCAAAACATCACGCAAACGGCCGTTGTTCCCCGTGAGCGAACCTGCCATTGGGTGGGCGGATGTCACTCGCCTGCTGGATCGATGGGCGATGCGGGGCGTGGGCGGGACAAGAGGCCGAGGGTCACAGAGGGCGTCGAAGGAACTGAAGGAATCAGAGTTCACGGGGCAGGATTTTCGGTCGAGATCTGAGCCGATAATCACAATCGTGTTTTCATTCATCTATTGAGCAGACCAGCGAAAGACAACACAGAATGCTTCGAAACTATTTATTCTACAGTCGCCGCATATTCACGATCGACCCAGTATATTCGACCGCCGTCTTAGGCCACAAGACGCACGTGTCTCACTCGACGTCCTTCTTGCAGAGCCCGGTAACAGCCTGAGGATGGAGGCGACGCCCGTGTTGGTCCCGGGCCCGGCGTCGAGGCGGATCGTGGGCCTCGTGCAGATGCCCCTGGAAGGCAGCCGCGGCGACTGGTGGGAGGAGGGCGAGGCGGCGGAGGGCAGCGGCGTGCTGGGCAGGGGCAAGAGGGACTACAGCCTCGAAGATTTCTTCCTGTGGATGGCTTCTGGTGAGGAAAAAGGCCGAGTTTGGTCAAGGACTTCGGTTTGTTTCGTTTTCATAGTAATGGGAAAGGACTTTTATCTATCTTTTGATTATCGATTTATACTTTATTCTTGAAGACCTCTTTTTGCAGATGGTTTTAGGTGAAGAAGTAAATGTGCTCTCTCTCTCTCTCTCTCTTTCAATGCGGGCATATGTAAGACATGTCCAAAGGCCATACATTTATTTTTTTATAGTGACATCCATGCATGCATGCTATATATTTTTATGTATGTATGTATATATGCATGTATGTATGTATGCATGTAAGTATATATGCGCCATCCCGTTGCAGGCGACGGCCCCTCCGAGGAGTGGCAGCACCGGCCGCGCGACACCTCTTGGTTCCACGAGATCACAACCACCACTGTGTTCCTGACCACCACAGTGTATACCACAGTCATCCCTTCCCCCTTCACGCCTTCCACGATCCTACCCACCATGGCCTCCTCCGAACACATCAATCCTACAAAGCTCTACGAAGGATCTGCTTCGCAAGGAGTGAGCTCGAACATTGGCCCGCAGAAGGGTGAAGGGAAGGACCTGGGCGAGGACGGGCAAGGGGGCGCCACGAAGAACGGCTCCGATGTGCACGAACGGCCTCAGAGCGACTACCCGCAATCAGGCCACAGCGGGAACCAGATCCCAGGCTCTTCCAGCAGTAAAGAGCAGAGCTATGACAAGGGAGGGAAGACGAACTACATCACGGTCACGAAGACCATCACGTCCCCGCCGACGCTCTTCTCCACGAAGCCTTCGACAACCAGCCCGCCGTCGCCTCCCGACGAGTCCAGCTACGATGCGACTGATCTTGTCCGGCCTTCCATCGAATACCCCGGGCCCTCTGCCACCCTCACCGTGCCTTCTGCGACGCCGTCGTTGTCCCAGACAGTCACTCCATCTCTAACTGTTAACACCAAACCGCCAACGGGCGAGACCTTCTACACCCAACCGACCTCGATTGTGTCCTTCGATGACTCATCTCCTACGGCGACGCTGGATGGGGGCAGCGGAGGGGACTGGACGGACTGGGGCGAACTCACCCCCGAGATGTCACAGCCAGAACCTGCCACAACCGCGAAGGATGTCCCTGGCACCGAATTCACTGCTATAATGCCAACACCGTCAATGGGCGAGTCGGATGAAAATACAGTGGAGGAACCTTCAGCGGAACATACCACTGAGACTTCACACGAGGGGAGTGGAACGCATGAGACAAGTTCAGGGGACGCTGCAACCTCCACCGACGATGTTGCTGTGACAACAGTCAGCGAAGAGACCGCAACAACGGAAGACGACCGAAGCCCCACTGAAATAACGGGTCCTGTCGACGAAACACTGTCAGGAGGAACGGTTGTAGACGCCATAGTAACCGAAGAGACGCAAGGGAGTGCTGAAGGACCACTGGAAGTAACAACAGAGTCAAGCGAATCTGAAAAAGATATTTCAGTTATTGATGCCTTTGAGCCTACAACCGCTCTCCCTTCTGCAGTTCCCACTCAGTCAGCCACGCTCCGCCCACTCGTTGAAGACACAGGAATTACCCTCGATCTCACAACACCAGCAGGTGAGGGCACTAACCCTGACACCGAAGACGGGGTCGATAACATTTTGACCACGCCGTCCCTGCATGACAAAGATGACGATGTGCCAACCACCCCAAGGCCAGACGAAGACCCTGCAGATACCACGGCGGGAGTGCCAGGAACAGGAAGCACTTCTGCGAGCGCCCCCTGGTATCCTGTCACGACAGGCAGCGTCGAGGCGGTCGATCCTTCGCCAGTCGAACTCGACGAAGAAGGAGGCGAAGTCGCCACCAACGCAACGAACTGGAGCGAGAGCTTCCCGGAGACGGCGATAACGCTTCCCTCGGTGTCTGTCTTTCCTGAAGAAGGGAAAGAGGGAGAGGGAGACGGAAAAGAGGAGGGAAAGGGGGGAAAAGACGAGCAAGAAGGCGACGGGAAGGGAAATGGGAGGAAGAGGAAGAGGAAGAGGAAAAGAAGGAGGGAGAGGACAAGGACTCCCACTTTCCAGCTGAAGGAACTGAAGCAGAGGAGGGCACGGCGGGCACAGAGAGCCCTTCGGCGAGTGAGACTTCGACGGCCCTTGTTGGCACAGACGGCGCGGGCGGTGGAAATGGCTCGGCTGGATATGACGCTGATGGTGGCACGGAGGGAAACGCTGGTGATGGCGATGGCACCGACGTGGAAACAGCTGCAGGGAATGGCACTAGTATCGGTATTGAGGAAATTGAAGGCAGTGCTGTTGGTAGTGGAGATGGTGGCAGCGTTGATGAGCATGTCACAGGTGTTGGTAGCGGAGATGGTGACGGCAGTGGCGTGGGAGGCGCCCATGGAAACGATGCTGGTGTTGGCAGCGGAGAGAGTGATGGCACTGTTGTTGCCAGTGGAGATGGGGATGGATTTGGGGAGGGAGGCAGCCGAGGAAATAATTCCGTCGCGAGCGGTGGTGGCACTGTTGCCGGAAGTGGAGATGGTGGCAATGGCGGTGGTAGCGGAGGCGGCGAGGGTCCTTTTGAAGGAAGTGGAGATGGAACTTTCGTTGGCAGTGATGGTGATGTTACGACTGTTGGCAGTGCTGAGGATGACGACACTGTTGTTGGCAGTGGTGATGACACTATTGCTGGCAGTAGTGATGACACTATTGTTGGCAGTGGTGATGACACTGTTGATGGCCTGGCAGTGGTGATGCTATTGCTGGCAGTGGTGATGGCACTATTGTTGGCAGTGGTGATGACACTATTGCTGGCAGTGGTGATGACGCTATTGTTGGCAGTGGTGATGACACTATTGCTGGCAGTGGTGATGACACTATTGTTGGCAGTGGTGATGAAAGATGGGTGATGGCACTATTGCTGGCAGTGGTGATGGCGCTTGTTGGCAGTGATGCTATTGTTGGCAGTGGTGATGGCACTATTGCTGGCAGTGGTGATGGCTATTGTTGGCAGTGGTGATGGCACTATTGCTGGCAGTGGTGATGGCACTACAGATACCACTGGCGATAGCGCTGTTGTTGGCAGTGGTGATGGAGATAGCGGCATTGTTGGTAGTAACAGCGGCAGTAAAGATACTGTTGGCAGTGGTGATGGCCATGACAGCAGTAGTGATGGCGCTGTTGCTGGCAGTGGTGACGGCGTTGTTGGCAGTGGCGATGATGCTATTGTTGGCAGTGGTGATGACTCTGTTACTGACAGTGGTGATGGTGTTGTTGGCAGTGGCGATGGCACAATAGATACCACCGGCGATAGTGATGTTGTTGGCAGTGGTGATGGTTCTGTCATTGGAAGTGGAGATGGCGGCCTCGGCAGTGGTGGTGACCCTGTTGTTGGCAGTGGCGACGGTGTATTTGTTGGCAGTGGAGATGGCGCTGTTGATGGAAGTGGTCATAGCAACGACACGACTGATGGTGATGACAATGGCAGTGGTGTCAACGCCGTTTTCGGAAGCGGTGATTTTAATGACACTGGAGTTGAAAGCGCTGGTGGTGAAGATCCTGCACTCGGCGGTGGGGATGGCTCTGTGGCTGCTGGGGAAGGTGGTGCTGGCATTGGCGACGGTGATGGAAGCGGTGATGGTGACGGCACGGCTGCTGGCGGTGGAGACAGTGGCTCCGTCGATAAGGCTGATGGTGAATATACCACTATAGGTAATGATGGTGAAGAAACTACGGTAAGCAGTCAGTCTGACAGCGAAAAAACGAGTGGTGAAGATGACAGCGTCACCACAACAATTAGCAGTGATGCATCTGCCGATAGTGATGAAAGTGGTGTCGCAACTACTGTAGGCACTATAGGCTCTGGTGGTGATGACACTGGTGTTAGCAGTGGCGATGCTGACGGCCAAGCAGAGGATGGTAATGCCACAGCTGCAGGCAGTGCCAATGGAGGCGGCAACTTCACTGACGAAGGTGATGATGGTTATAGTGGAGACGGGGAAGCAATACCAAGCAAAGATGGTGATGAGAGTGCCACTGAAATGCCACAAAGCAGCGGTGGTATGGAGAGTAATGGTGATGCTGGAATTGCCACACCTGTTACAGAATATACGATAGAAAGTGGAACTGAAGAGGGGACGATAGAACAGACAACAGAAGTCACAGCAGAAAATACAACAGATGATACAACAGACCCTAGCGGTGGAATCTACGATTCTGCAGTAGGAAAAGAAGATGGTGTCACCATCCTCCCCGCCGGCACCGTCACCTCCGTTAATCTGGTGTCCAGTGCCACCGAAAACGGGACCGCGGTTGCCGTCTCGCCCTCTGAGGCGATGGCGACCCTCTCCTCGTCCGGGATTGAGTCGTCCATGTCTGTCGTCTCTCTGCCGCTCAAGCCGACGCCGGTGACGACTCCGCTGCCTATAGAGACGACCAGCGTGTTGCCGAGTCTGCAGGTGACCCCGCCTTCCCCAGCAGACTGTTTCTCCCCTCTCCCAGGGCCAGTCCAGACGCCAACGGTCTCCCCGAGCTTCGCAACGGCCCCGCCTCATGTCGATAAGGACACCGAGGGCGCAGTGATATATATCGACAGTGGCAATGGCACCAAGGAGACGGAGGCAGGATCTACAGTAACTACTTCCTCTTCTAATTCTTCTTCAGTTGAGACGTCGACCAATTCATCGTCTGGGATCGGAGATTCGTCTTTTCCTTCGCTCGAGCCTTCGGCAGGAGCAACGACTGACGTTCCTGAAACAAGTCCTACGACGTTCACCCTCCCGACGTCCACGCGTGAGCCGTCTAACGTTACAGCGTCGACACTCACCCCTTCGGTTGAGGAGACGGTGGCAACCAGACCCTCTGATTATTTATCATCAACTCCCTCGTCAGTGACTGAACTAACCACTCTGCCACAGAACCCAATAACCACTATACCGATGACTTCGTCACCAGAGAGCTCCCAGATCACAGAACAATCCACGTCATCGTCATCCTCAGCAGCAATAACACCCATGTCAACAACAGCAACAGAAACACCAACGACAACAGCAGCAGCAGCGGCGACAACAACAACAGCATCAGTAGCAACAGCACCACCAACAGCAGCAACAACACAAACAGCTGTCACCACGTCATCAACTGAGACCAAGACGCCCCCGACAACAACAAAAAGACCCCAAATAACCGCGACAACAGAGCTGACGACGGGCGTGCAACCAAGCCCGCCGAGCCCAAGCAACAACGCCACGGTGCCTTTAGACCAGAGGTACTGGGTCAGGACAGTGCTGGAAGGTCCCCCTGCCAGTGACGACCCGCAGCTCTACTGGGCAAGCATGGAGGCATTGCTAACGGATGCCTATAGAGAAGCTTATCGGCGGAGCGCAAACAAGCTAAATCGAGAGAAGCTGAAGATGAATGCGGAGGCTTCGAACGAAACGTCCAAAGATACGGCCATGAGAGAGCCCGCCATCGACCCCACGACCAGCAACCCGTACGAGAACTACACCACGATCACAGCCCGGGTGAGGAGGCAGGTTCCAGACATCACAACTCCTTTACCTCCTTCGAGACGCCGTCGTCGTAGGAAGCGTGACATTCGTGCGGGCGAGAGAATCTACGACATGTCTCCGGGACTCATGCGAAGAAAGGTCATAGCGGTCCTCAGCGACGACGAAAAGGCATCACAGCCTCGTCCAGGTTCTAAATCAACCCGCAATTTGCCTTCAAATGCGAAATTCTCAACACGGCCTCTGAGAAAGAACTTACACATGTCTTCGTTACTGAAAAAGACATCGCTGGAGCGCCTCGAGACGGGCCTCAACAGAAGGAAGCGGACCACGGCAGAGAACGTGAAAGTACGACTCCATAACGTGACGTACGACAACGTGACAGACACGACAGAGTTAATCTACACCGTATTCGACGACGAGGAACCCATCCTCGCCCGCGAGGCCGTGGCGAACATGTCGAACGTCGATGATATGGAGATGGCGATCATGCTCGACCAGGTGGTGGTGGTCAAAGCGGAAGGTAACGTCCAGAGTTCTGTTTACTAAAGATTTATGGTAATAATGATAATTTGATAATGTTGAGAAGGATGATTATAGTACTGATAACAATGATATTAAGTGTTATTACTAATGATTTATGATAATAATTGATAATTATATTGATAATGACGTTTCTCATAGCGAGAATGATAGTGAGACAATTTCATAATTATCTATGGTAAATATGACATCAGAAATCATGATAATCCCAATAACAAAGATAATGATTATAACACTACTAACGACAACAATAATAATACGATTATTACAATAATAGCAATTGCAATAACAGTAATAAAAGTAGAAACAACAATACCACAAACCGCTTCGGGGAACCCAACATGGCAGCTCCTAACCCCCCTCCCCCCCCAACCCCCACAGAGTACCTGCGGGCGCCCCCGACGCCGCAGAAGGGCGAGCTGGTCTACTGGATCATCGGCGGCGTGATCGGGGCGGCGATGCTGGTGGTGTTCGTGGTGTGGCTCGCCGCCTTCGTGTACAAGAGGCACCGGAGGGAGAGGGAGATCCTCCAGCCGGACTCGCAGGTTCAGTGGCAGTTCCTTTAACTCTTTTTCCATTGTGTTATATAGAGGGAGCAACAAGATAGTTAGCTAGCTATTTATACATACACACATTTATATATATATATATATATATATATATATATATATATATATATATATATATATATATATATATATATATATATATATATATATAGAGATAGAGAGAGAGATGTAGATAGATAGATAGATAGATAGATAGATAGATAGATATAGATATATCTCTCTCTCTTCTCTCTCTCTCTCTCTCTCTCTCTCTCTCTCTTATATATATATATATATATATATATATATATATATATATATATATATAGATAGATAGATAGATAGATATAGATAGATAGATAGATAGATAGATAGATAGATATAGAGAGAGAGAGAAAGATAGATAGATAGGGAAAGAGAGAGAGAGAGAGACAAGAGATAGAAAGATAAATAGAGAGGGGGGAGGTTATTTCACCCAGGTTCTCTGAGAATGGAAATATCTTTCCTTCTTTCTTGCAAAACATTTCTCCACATGGAGATCGTCTTGTGGAATAGGAATATGGCTTGATGTGTTGTACTGGGGTGAGTGTGTGGGAAAGTAGTGAACTTCGATGTGCATAGATTTCTTGTATTTTCTCTCAATTTTCTCTGCCTCTTCGCTCTCTCTCCCTCAAATTAACAGTGCAGATAACTTCCAAAGTTCCTTTGCTCTCCTTGCATTCCATTCCCCTTCTTTTATTCTCTATTCATTCCACTCTACTCATTGTACTTTTCATTCTTTTTATTCTTTTCTCTCTCTTCACTCCAACTAACCCGTTGTGAACACTCGCAGGCGGCGACCCCGAGGAGTCACCTAAGCGCCAACGCCTACACGGGGCACCTCAACCTAGCCTATGCTGGCAGCAGAGAGGAGAAGGTCAGTGATTTAGTAATCAACAGATATTTATTTTTGATTCATTCTGACTGATCTTTTATAGCAGGGGAGGCCAAGCAGTCGATCGCGATGGACTGGTCGATCACAAGCATGTTTTAAGTTGATCACACTACTATACCTGTTAATAATTCGTCTTTCAGAAGCAAATAGCTGCAATTGCATATCCAAGTACTCATGATACTTGGATTATTATATTTCTCTATTTTTCTGGGAATGAGTTATATTTATATTCATAATGATGGACATGTCTGAACAACATACAATTATACATTTATGGAATATGTTTGAATCTTAGGCTGGTAGATCGCATCAGGGAACCTGTAGAAAAAGTAGATCATATCTCACAAAAGGCTGGCCACCCCTGTTTTATAGCATCAACCCAGCGCCAGCAAAGAACATTTACTGTGTTACTGAGCTTAATACAGCAAAAATATGATATATTGACGAAAATAATCCACTATCACCAAATCACTTTACTATCAGAAGCCTAATCAAGCCCCTGTCATCAACAGCTGGACGCCGCGGCCGTCCCTTCGACGTCTCAGTTTCCAGGAGGCGAGCTGGGTCGCGCCTCTCCCGGGGGATCCCACGACCAGCTACTCATCCGAGACAAAAAAGGTCAGTAGAGGTAACTTTTTACGTTATATTTTCACTGAAATATATTGGATTGTATAATCCATAAAGTATACAGGATATTATGAATCGCACTTAGCTCTAAGCAGAGAAGGAATGTGAAATAAACTGACGTTGTTTCCTAGTGGTTAGATGTCACACGCTCTAAATCATACGACTGAAATCTACCCTCCATCTGTGCACTGTAAAGTGAAGATTGTAATAAAGATACTATGGAGTGAAACGCTTCCTTTTATTTTTAACTGATGAAGGAACATTATGACTTTGATGTTTTGCTTCACAGTGCGGCTTTATTTCACTTTTTTTCGACGCATTACTTTTGCTAATGTAATTAAACGTGGAATGAACTAAGGAACAAAGAAAGGGTATATCAGGGTTATGTTTTCCTTCAGATCACTCAAGACATTCTTCTATGGACGAAATGGAAGACGATGAGTCTCACGAGGACTCTCCCAGAGAGGAGGCGGACTTCGAAACCACGGAAGAGGAGGTAGGATGATGTTTGGCGCCCAGAAGCTTCCTGATTGCATGCGTTTATAGGTTCCACTGTACAAGAATCTCTCGTTCACAGGAACACAATTTCCTAAGTATTTTTTCCAGTATTCATGTAGTTGGTAAAGGAAAGACACATCATTGATTCTTCGATTCTGATTCTTTTCCTCCGTCTCTTCTGTCTTTTGAATTTCATAGGACATCCAAAGTAGCTCTCTGCTCAATTCGCATACATTTTCACTAGCAAGAAATTTACAGGACCTTTCTCGTTTCCCTGAACACGGAAAAGCAATATCGCTCAAAGAGTTACAGCCACGCGTCTCTCAGGTGCCCGACGGCCGCCGCCCGAAGAGCAGTGTCCCCTGGAAGCGGCCCGGCCGGCGCGTCGGCATGGAGGAGGCCGAGGAGCCCGTCTACAGCTCGCCCAACCCCGCCAACATCCAGTACCAGCCGTCACACTCCAACTACTCCCGCTACGACACGACCCACTCCGACCTGACCTCCAGCGACCCCCGCTACGACCCCGCCTCGCAGCTGATGGCCAACATGCTCCAGGGCGCCGCCGAGTTCACGCGCAAGGACCACGGCTCGATCTTCTTGCCTCCGCCCCTCCTTCCGCCGCCCACGGGATTCGACAGGAACCAGGACGCGCAGTTCATCCCGGGGACGTCCCTCCCTCGCTTCCTCCCTCCGCCCCGCCCCGCCAAGAGCGTCTCTCTCGCCAAGGCTCCTCCCGAAGGATACGGCCAAGGCACCCCGTCCCAGATCCAGTCCTACGACTACGATCCTGAGGCGCCGCCCATCCCGCCCAGGAACTACACCAGGGAGGAGGCAGGACTTCCGCCTCTGAGGGAGTCCTCGCAGTCCCCCCTCCGGCCGTCGACGAAGGACGCGCAGGTGGAGGCTCGAATCGACAACGAGACGGGGGGATCGTCTTCGTCAGGAGAGGTGAGCTGCCGTCAGTCGGCTTCGGGAAGGAATCCTTCGCATTTGAATTGCAATTGGCTGTAGACTGAATGGTGTGCATGGTTGCTGTTTACGCTCGACTGATGTGTCATTTACTTCTATTCAGGATGTAAGATGTTATAAACAGCTGGGATTTCAGAATTAATCTGAATCATTCATGAAACTATTTCATGGTTCTAGCATTGGTCAGGTAGTTTGATTTTGAGGAAGAGACAGTTATTGCAGTATAACAGCGCGTTCTTCTTAAACTGCTCTCGCTGTTTATTCGTAAAGGGATCGTGAGAGTTCTGATTTTCCATATTTAAAATCAGAGGTACGAAAATCAACAGAAAGAGAGAGAGAGAGAGAGAGAGAGAGAGAGAGAGAGAGAGAGAGAGAGAGAGAGAGAGAGAGAGAGAGAGAGAGAGAGAGAGAGAGAGAGAGAGAGAGAGGAGTAAAAGAACGAGAGACAGGTAAAATAGAAAAGGTAAACAAGAACAGGAAGGAGGAACAAAGATCGTTCGAAAGAAAGAGAAACGAAAGAGACCTAACCGGCTCTCCTTCAGCAGGAGCTCGTCCGCCGCGCCTCGACGACCTCCTCGCAGGCCTCCGACGCGGGGAGCTCAGACGGCACGGCGCCCAACGTGCGTCGTCTGCGCCGTCGCTTCCACGACCTCCTGGACGACGCCTTCTCTCTGCTCAATGGTCAACGACACGGGGATAAGGTCACACCTCTCACGACCCCCACTCAAGGCCGCAAGGGTCGCGTAAGGTCAGCGGCTTTCTTACAGAGGTATGGATGAACTTGTTATAGGGATAGGTTTGTGTACTTGACTGACTCTCGGGGATTTGCACGCCTTGTTTCAATCGCACAAGATCCTGAAAATACAGCCAATAATACACCATCTGGACAAGTGATGCAAACTTTATTGAATATACTCTCTCTTCATTTACGAATTCTATTTCCATCCAAACCTTGCAAGCTTCCACGCCCTTATAAGGTTAGGAATACCCGACACTCAGGGCTCCTGTCTGTGTTGCACGCGCACGCGCACTCGTCTCGTCGAATCACAGTTGTCAAATTTAGAAGCATCAAACACTCAGTACAGTTATCTTAGAAGCACACCTACTAAAGTTTTGTTGCCGTTTCCCAATACAACCACATTTTAACGGTATTCTCGAACTGTTCTTTCCTCTGTTTTATTTGCTTATCTTTATCGAGGCGAAGAGACATTTGAGATTTGCAGATGATTTTCGGAATACATGCTTGAATTACATCATCGTGTTTCACATAATTTTCATCAACTTGTATGTTACTAAATGATTATTATTATCATCGCCAGCCATCATCACCGCCAACTGTTAACTGTATCTTCGCCTCCGATAAAAATGAAGTAGAGTAGTATTATCCAATAATAAAATCCGCATAAACAGTACCTGACAACCTAGCCACTTTAGAGAAGTTATTTTTGTTGACGGAAAATATCAAATGCACATGAGGATTGATGTAAAAAAATGTGTATATACAACATGCACAATTAACACACACACAATGAAAAAGTAATACACCACATCATCGTTTCTGAGTAATTTTGGACTCCTGTATCGATGACACCTTAATTCATGTATAGCGTGTACATGTAATACTTGTTCTGCTATTGAAAATCCTGACCATATCTGTTTACTGCACAATAAGTCAACGTGTTATAGAACGGCATCCCCGTAGTCCTAGAGAATAGGTGCTTCTATACGCATATCTTAACGATGTTTTGAAACGCCTCCCGCTCCCCCAGGGGCCGCCATTCGGAGGTGCCAGAGGAGCAGGGCGCCGCAGGAGGCGACGACGGGCGCCCTTGGTCAGTCGCCGCCGTCCACGCGTCGCCGTCGTGGAGAGAACCACAGGTCTTTTTTCACTGTCTTAGTTCCTTGTGCAATGCGTGGTTAAGGGAGAATGTTAGGGTTTATCGTTTGGATTTTTTTGTGTAGGTTTTCTCTTGAACTTCTCGTAATAAGGGAAGGCAAGGGAACAAAACGCATTGTGCTAAGGTGACGTATGACCCTTGGATGGATTTTGTAAGGTTGGAAAGCTGACTTACATGAATGACCCGAGAACATTTCAGCCTGTGTTCTGTTAATACGCCTCATTTAAATGGAACTTTATCCCTAGTTGTGACATATTTCCATTACACTTCATAAAAAAATGTATTTCAAGCTAACCGATCCCCTGGTGGGACTCGAACACACCATCCGTTCTCTCGCCCTCTCTCCCGCCCTCACGCCCAGCCTCCCTCCTTGCAGCTGGTGGGCGTGATCCCCCTGGAGGAGAGCAGGAACCCGGTGTCCGCCTGGGGGGACGGGGCGGGCAGGGCGAGCAGCGGACGGCCCTCCAGCGCCCATCCCACGACCGGAGCCGGGCGACCCTCGAGCAGCGGACGACCCTCAAGTGCGAGGCCGAGTAGCGGACGCCCCGGCAGCGGACGCAGCGCCCGGAGCATCACGCCCGTCAACATGCCGCCCAACAGCCCCGACCGACTCGGGCTGAATCTGGCGGGTAAGAGTTTCCATTGAGTTTTATTGTTCTATTATTATCAGTTAGTTTTATTATCTTATTGCTTTTATTGTCTTATTCCCCTTTGTCATCCGATAGACTATCACGGCGTATCCTGTGTCAAACACTTTTCAATTTCATGTCTTATTAGATAATAAGACAGAGGTAGTTATATATATATATATATATATATATATATATATATATATATATATATATATATAGATAGATAGATAGATAGATAGATAGATAGATAGATAGATAGATAGAGAGAGAGAGAGAGAGAGAGAGAGAGAGAGAGAGAGAGAGAGAGAAAGGAAGAGAGCAGAGACCTACACTCCCCTCCCCTCCCCCTCCCGCAGGCGTGCACGGGAGCACCGAGGCCCTGGACCCCGACACCGGCCTCCGCGTGTCCGACCCGGCCGTGCCCCTCATCCGCGCCATCAAGGAGGAACTCAAGCGCTTCAAGTCGACCATCAGCACCGAATCCTCCAACGCCTGAGGCCCGACTGCTCCTCGAACGCCCAAACCTTCGACTCCTGAGACGCAGCTGCTCCTCCGCGCTGCTTCTGGCCTCGCTGAGGGACCCAGGGCCTGAGGGACCCAGGGCCTGAGGAGGGCCTGAGGGAGGGCCGGACGCAGGGCTGAGGGAGGGAGGGACCCGGGGCCTGAGGGACGCAGGGCCTGAGGGACCCAGGGCCTGAGGGACCCGGGGCCTGAGGGACGCAGGGCCTGAGGGACCCAGGGCCCGAGGGACGCAGGGCCTGGAACGCGGTCTGGTTGTCTGTCGTGAAAGATTCTTTGGTGAAGGAACGTAGAGTACGGAAAGGTACGAACAGCTGAAGCGGCTTCGAATGTTTTTCGATCCTCTCTCAAGACGGGATGCGAAAGATGGATTGCGAAGCACATTTTCCCTTCCGAATGAGCACATGAGTGTCTTAGGAACTGCCGGAATCCCCCTCATTTTACCCCATAAAGGTTAAAGGATTCTTCGATCTTTTTTACGTTTTAGACTTTTTATATCTTGATTTTTTATAATGTATATCATTTTATAAAACAAAATAAAACAAGATAGCATAGTTTGTTAAGAATAAATAAAATTTACAAAGAAAATATCTCTAAGAAACCGCAGCGGCAAACTGGTGGCAGAGATAAAAATGTAGTGTTAGAGATAGAAATAGATGGATAGAGGTAATCACTGCATGCAAAGAACGACCAAGGAGGGAACAAATAGAATGATAGACAACGAAATGACCCAAAGGGACCAGCGGAGGACAAGAATCAAGTTCAGGCTCTTTAGGGAAGGACGAATGCCTTCGCCGAGGACAAGGTCAGGCACTTTAGCCTGGAACAAAAGGATACATTTTGGCCTGGTACAAGGTTGCTCCTTGGCCACAGGTTGGAATAGGAGAACAGGGTTGAACAAGACTGACCATAACAAATGTAGAACACAATTTGAGTTCATTGGAAGACATAAATCAAGTAAAACAAAAACAAAAACAGATAAATAAATCTATGAATGTATACAAAGTATGGGTAAAAATGGAAGAAAACAAAAATATGATCATGAATATTAAGAATGAAAATAAACTCAAACGAACTCTACTGATCTGCTACGTAAAGAAATTACCTTTTGTTTGTTAATTATATTCTTTATGGCAAAAGGGAATAGGAAGTAATGGTGTGACTTCTATTGATCTTCTCTCCTGTTTTCTTATTATTGTCTTTCCTGAAAACTGCTAAAATAAGATTATCATGATTAACATTATTAGTATCATTACTATTGTTATCATCATTATCATTG
>NW_020869868.1:252286-254786 GCF_003789085.1 Penaeus vannamei
TTTTATTACACTGGTTTGCCATGGATACAATTAGTTATATAAAAAAAATTGCATTGACGACCAAATGAAATGTGAATAATGCAAGCACATTGAAACAGCTCTTCAGGCGTGTAGAACTAATGCACAAATAGAAGCACAGTCAGGCTGGATAAATGCTTTGCACTGGCATCTTGCTGTTGTTTTGCAGGACATGTACACTGCTCTACTAATATTTTTTTTCCTCAGATCAAATGAGTCCCTTTCCGTGTCTCCCATTTCTCTTTTCGCTCGCCCGCCCTCTGCGCAAGATTACCTGCAGCACTCGTCCACGATGGTGAAGCCCCTCTTGTCCCGGCTCTTCAAAAGGCGAGGCGCGCTTCCTCGGAGGAACGGCGGACCCCATCGGTCCTCCTGCAGCTGAGGAGGATCTCGAGGATGACGCTGGAGAAATCACTGGGCAGCGAGGGTGGCAGGGGAGGCTATGCAGAGACAAGGAAGATAAATGGTAATTGAAATAATAATAATAATAATAATAATAATAATAATAATAATAATAGCTATCAATAACAATGATAATTATAATAATAACTAAGTGACAGCAGTAATAATTATAATAACTGGATTAGAATAATTTCGATATAAATCATTAATTCTAAATGACCAACATTGGACAGCACAGACATCCTGTGAGAAAGGGACATCCAGGGAGTAAGAAAGAGCAAGAGGGCGAATGCAAGGAGAAGAAATAGTCAAAGAAAATGAATAAATGGATACATGCGAGATAGTTGGTGAGTCCGTGAGTAAGATTAGTCGAATCTATGAAAGGAGAGAGCAAATTGATTGATGGGAAGAGATGAATCAATGAGACAGAAATAACAATAAAAGCAAAAACACAAAAACAAAAGTCGAAGGCTGGACCCAAGAGGAGCTGGGGACGAGAAAGGGAGATGGACCTGCTCCGTCAGAACTTCCCGCATTTTTTCTCGAAATTCGAATTTGCTCCACGGAAGAAGCACATCATAGATAGATTTTGGATTATTGCAACTTGTCGATTAAATTCCATAGAGGACGCTAATAGGTAAATTTTGATTTTTAAAAAGTCTCTTTCAAAATATGTCATTCCTTTTCACTCCAGTACTTTTCTGTATGATTTTAGAACCTATGCAAATGATCAAATAATTAGTTTAGTTTTAGTTACTGTTTTATTCCGCATTTTATGTCAAAATGGTGCAACGGAAGAACATAGCTCTGAAGCAGGCAAGTTACCAATTGACAGAAGCACTATCATATTTATTGTGTTTAGCATAACGCATTGTACAGTTCGCTGCTGCTGCTTTCTTTTAAAATCTTCAAGATATTGTGCCGTTGAAATCAGAGTCCCCCTCATCTGTGTGTGAGGATAAATGAAGCAGGTGGCTTATGCGCGGACATGAGCTCACGTCCTCTAACTTTGGCTAAAAGTAAGCCGGTTTGTTCAGCACTGTGTGTGTTTGCTTACAGATACACACATATACCTGTAAAAAAGTCATATCAACCCACCAGGACACCACACCCACCTGCCACGCCCCTCCAGCCCAACCGCGCTTTCTGAAGGCGTCCTGCGTCCCCTCCGAGGCGCCCGCAAAGGCGTCCTGGCGAAGAGGGAGTCTCGACAGAACCGAAGGCGGAGGCTGCAGGCGGCCGTCGGAACGAAGGCCCGGGGCCGAGTGGCCGAAGGCGGCGCCCTCGCCCCACGGCCGGAGGGGGGCCTCTCGCGGGCGGGGGGCGGCGGGGGCTGCCGAGGACGCGGAGGCGGCGACCGTGGTGCCTGCGCTCGTGGTGGCGGCGACGACGGCGGTGACGGTAAGGACATTAATGAGGAGGAGGATGATGCTCGCGGCCGTGATGAGGATGATAATGATTATATAGTGTTATAAAGATTGATGCCGATTAGAATTATCACGGCAATAGCTATGATGATAACAATAACAATGACGGGGACGATGTTTAATAATATTTATTATCGGGATGCCAATTCAATGACGCTGACGGTAATAATAACAATCGTGACCAATAATCATAATCATGATTACGATGAAGGGTGGCGATGATGATAATCTTAATCAAGATAGTGAGAATAAGAAAAAAATAACACAACTGTTATGATTAGCTTTATCATCAAAGCATTTACAGTCAATTAATTTCTATCCTCTCTGACACGCGGCCTTTTCTAACTAGAATTAATACTTTTTCCAAAATAAAAGCATAAAAGCAACAACACTGATAGCAGATGAAGGCTGGACCAAGAACAGTTCAACAAAATGTAATTGGTCTAGACTTCTGGCTGAGACGATCTATTTCTTTAGAGAAAATCTATTTAGCTTGACATCGTCAGTTAGATTTTAAAACTTGATTCAATTCTGAAAAAGGAATTCGAATCCCTTTATACGCGCCGTTCAATTTATAAAAATAAAAAAAGTCATAGGAATTCGAATACCGCTTATACAGTCGTTCAATTATAGAAAAGGAGTTCGAATCTCTT
>NW_020869868.1:259786-264178 GCF_003789085.1 Penaeus vannamei
TATCCAGGCAAAATCTCATTCACCAATCCACACCCACAGTCATCTGTTGTCGTGGATGAAAAGAAGTCAATGTATCTCTTCGCAGGAAAAGGACACCCGAAGTCAGGTCAATTACAAAGGAGGTCAAGTGACAAGGCAGGGCAGTCGGTGGGCGGAAGAGGGAGAGGTGGGCAGGGACGGGCATAGTGTATGTATGTAACTAAGTATACACACACACATACACGCACACATAATCTATCTATCTATCTATATAAATATATACACAAATATGTGTGTGTATGTATATATACATATACATACATACATACATATGTATAATATATATATATATATATATATATATATATATATATATATTATATATATATATATGTGTGTGTGTGTGTGTGTGTGTGTGTGTGTGTGTGTGTATGTGTGTGTGTGTGTGGTGTGTGTAATATATATATATATATATATATATATATAATATATAATATATATATATATATTATATATAATATACAACAACACACACACACACACACACACACACACACACACACACACACACACACACACACACACACACACACACATATATATATATATATATATATATATATATATATATATATATATATATATATATATATATATATATATACCACACACACACACACACACACACACACACACACACACACACACACACACTACATATATATATATATATATATATATATATATATATATATATATATATATATATATATATATATATATATATATATATATATACTATATATATATATATATATATATATATATATATATATATATATATATATATATATATATATATATACATATATATATATATATATATATATATATATATATATATAATATACTATATATATTATATATATATATATATATAGCATGGAGGTGAAATCAAAGTTTCCTTCCAAAGCTGACTGTTGCCATCCAGCAATGGGAGTTGTGATCTTGGATTTGGCATAACCCTTTAGGGGACTATCAGCAGCTGCCTCTAACTGCCAGTGGTAGTGACGGTCATTGCGGAAAGCCTTCACTTCGGCAGTCTTGACAAGGTTTCTCAGGTCCCAGTGAGCTTCTCCACCAAGAGTTCTTACAGTTTCAAATGGAGTAATGATATTGAGGGTCATCTCAGGTGCTAGGATGTTGTTTGTCTTGATGTCTCCCTTCAAAGAGAGTTCTTGGAAGCCAAATTTGGCTTCAAACTCCACTGTTTTCACCTGGCCCTGTAAGCTGTAGCTTGTGTCAACAGCAATGGTTTCATAGCCAGCATATGGAGTATTGATGGTGAGATTGATCTTTCCCTTGACTTTTCTGATGTGCAGTGTTCCTGTAACCTCAATCTTGCGGTCATTCCTGGACACAAAGGCTTTAACAGCAGAGCTGGAGATGAAGAATGAGGCCTTAAGGGTTTCCCATCCACTGAATGGAGTTGTGCCTTCAAAAACAATGGTTTGTCCTTCAAGTCGTCCAGAAAGGTTGATTTCCTTTGAGTTACGTGTCATCTTGAGGGTCACTTTCTTTTCACTACGGAAGTCATACATTGCTGAGATAGACATGTTGTCCAGTGTCGTAAGTGGTGACTGGAAGTCGATTTCTACACCAGCGTAGTTCTCCTGGTAGTTCCAACTGCTGACCAAACTTCCAGTTTTTCCATTCAAATCCATATTGATTTGGAATTCATCCACGTTGATCTTGCCATTTACCTGGTATTTCTGGGTGTTGAAAATTAGTACTGTATTGGCAGTGAAGGGCATGGCTTCAACATTGTACTCGCCACTAAAACCAACTTTTTGTACAGCTTCAAGAGGAAGGTCCATCATAAGAGACCATTTAGCTTGTTTAAGGTGACCAGCAATGACTCCTGTTATCTCATACCTCTTGTCAAAATCAAGCGCCAAGTTCACTTTCTTTTCGGCTGAAATGATGTCATAGAACACCTCCAGAGAAACCGGTTTGGTAAGATATGTAGAATCGATATGCAGCTCACCATCTACCTTTCCTTGTTCAATTTTTCCTGTGATGTCAATAGTAGTTCTGTTGGCTCCACGGGTTAAAACAAGAGTAGCAGTCTTCCTTGGCTGGAAGTCAATGTTGAGTTTGTATCCCATTGGCTGCCAGAATGGTGTTGTAAGAGTGGATGCAGTGTAGAAGAATGATGAATCGCATTTCAGAACAGAGGCAACTTCAATCTTCATTCCAGGCCTGTACTCAATGATAAGTGTTGGTTTGTACTCAACACCATCATCTTGGTGGTGCAAATCAAGTTTCATGTCCTCAGTCCAAGGAGTGGAAAGGGAGACCTGGGCATCAATCTGACGGGTATTTCCAGAGATCTTCTTGTCGAAAGTTCCTTCGAATTGCACAAGTTGGCGATCCCACATGTACTCAAGTTGGTGTTTTGTACAGAGAGCCAGCATGCATCTGCTTGTTGCTTAATTTGTAGACTCCATTCACAATAAAGGAGTTTTCCCAGTTGAACCAATCATTGAAGGTAATGGTATGGTCAATAACAACAGATTTTGTTCCCTTCATGAGAACTATGTTGGAAGTTCTTGTGTTGTCATCCTTCTTGCTATCGATGCTGACTTTTACATCATCTAGGCCACTGAAAGTGGAAGTAACTTCAGCTTCAATGTTTGCCAAGTTCCTAGACACATCCAGAAGTCCACCCACAGACATATGAATACGTTCAGAGTTGAAAATGACATCAACTGAGGAATCCATCTTGGTGTTAGTGACAGTGTGCTTGAAGGCGATTGATCCCTTATTTACTGGGCTAGAAACGTCAACCTTGAATTCTACATCATTCTTGGAGAGCATGTGTCCTTGAGCATGCACCTTGACGCTACCGTATGTAGACCAGATCCTGGTCATCTCGAACTGTGATGTAAAGTGCTCCATGTCATGGGTGTGCTTGAGAGATGCTGTCAGAGGGTAAGTGAAAGGAGTGATGAAGCGAACGTCTCCAGAAATGTCCGTAGTGTCGCCACTGACAGTCCTTGGCCGCTTACATTAAGCATGATTTTCTTCTCCCCAATCTTACCTTCAGTGATCAAGTTGAGACTTTCTCCACTCAGGGAGTATTTAAGATTGGCATTTATCTCAGGGATCAAAGAAACAGGGGTGTCAACCTTGAACACCAGAGTGATGTCATGTACATTACTAAGATCCACGTGACCTGTGGCAGTAGCAGTAGAGATCTCTTGTCCATATTTCACTTCAAATGTGGTAGACAACTGCTTGTTGAGTAACTCATGATGCAATGTCACAAGGATGTTCTCTGTGACAGGGGAAGTGAAGGTAGCTCGAGCATCTACACCATTGTGTTAGGAGTGAGTTGGAAGTTGCCTTCCATTTTCTCTTGGTTCCAGGCGCCCTCCAAATGAGTCTTGATGGTAGAATCAACCATGTTATGATCCAGAGAGAATTCGATACGCTCATAGTTATCAAAGGTGCTTGTGAATGCAACTTTGGTGGAAAGAGCATTGGTAAAGAGTCCAGGTTCTACCTTACCAGTGACAATAAGTGCCATTTGCTGTGTGTTCTTCCATGTAGCAGAAAATCGGCTCTCAACTTCATAATCCTTGATGGAGAAGGTAAAGGTGGCATCCTGTTTTTCCCAACCTTGGAATGGCGTCTGCACTGTAGCTGCCAGCGAATTGGTATTGCCAAGTGTGTAGTGAACATTGAAAATTCTCTTGTCAGAAGCCCATTTGGTTTCCACCTCCACACCACTGTCAATTAGCTTGCCAAGGATGGACACTTCCCTGTCACCATATCTGTAATTATAAACCATATTTCTTACGGCTGTAGAAAACATCTTGTTAAAAGGATTCAGGGCTTCTACCAAAGGAGTAAATCATTGCACTCATCTGTCTTGAAAGATTCGTACCCTAACTGACAATTGTATGACATAAGCTAAATATTACACATTAATTCTTACTTGAATTCCACTCCAATTTCGCCATTAGCAAACTGTCCATCAATGACGAAAGCTTTTGTGGGATCCACATCCTTGTCCCACTCAGCAGCAACATGTAGTTTCCTCATATCCTGTGTACTGGTTACCTAGTGTTAGATGGGAAAGAATTTGAATGAATGATCAATACTTACATTATTCTGGATATGAAACAGATTTTTTCAGAATCACCATGACACTAAGAAATACAATATTTACGTGGGCATCAACAAGAATGTGTTTGCGAAGTTCGATTCAACGAGAAGGGAAGTGCGGGTGCCCTCAAACTTGGCCATGTATTCGTTGCCGTCGGCATTAATCTTGAAGTTAACATTGGCCTTGTCCTTGTCTGCATAGATACCCAGGTTGGATTTCCAGTCGAAGTTTAAATTTGC
>NW_020869868.1:264278-274278 GCF_003789085.1 Penaeus vannamei
GACGAGCTCGGTTCGTGAGAGATGGAGAGACGCGTGCTTGCCAAGTGAGGAAGTCGTAGCCGTAAGCCAGCTCGTAAGGTGCCTTTGTTCTCAGAGAGTAGTATCCGTCATACGACTCTTCGTTCACCGTCACGCCCAGCAGACAACTTCTGAGAGAAAGAGTCGCTGCCAATAATCTGCGGTAAAACCGTAGCGGTTGTGAGGGAGAGTCAGCATCACCTTGGAGCAAACCTGTACAGGGGAACCTTCATTTGGGCTTCGATCCTCTCGAAGTCTTCGATGGGAGTTTCAACAACCAAGTTGGCTGCCACGGCATCCTCGGTGTTTCCAAACTGAAGTTCTGCCTTAAACTTGAGAGGCTTGTCGGCATACACGGAAATGTTGGTCACCTCATCTTTAAGGTAGCGGGCACCGAAGTTCATCTTCTTGTAACCCTTGAATGGCGTAAGAATCTTGAGGTTGGTATTGACATTCTGTGAAGATTCGATCTTAACGTTGAGGATTCCAGAGATGGTGTCTTCAGCATTCTTCAATGCCATCTTCATTTGCATGTTCTTTGTATTTCCTGTGAGCATAGCTTCAGCTTCAGCCATTCCTGTTGGAACGTATGGAGATTCCACAATGCTGACGAACTTCCTGTTTTCCTTGTCCAAATTGAACCGGAAGGAATTGACAGTGTTGGCAAAGTTGGCTGTGATATACATCTCAACATTGTTCTGGAAGTTGAGTGAGGCATCAAGTGTAACTTTGTTGATATTTTCAAAGGTGTGTCAATCATGAGAGACAATTCACCTCCATAGTTAGACACTGAGGTCCTTGCCTCAAGAGCGTGCTTTATGCTTCCTGTTTGCAGCTCAGCCTTGATGTGTTTACTTCCAAGGTTAACACTGAAGAGGTAGTTCTCAGGCAGTAATGGAGAGATCAGCTCGAGGGAAGCAATCCAGTCAGACGGCATTCTACGAGTCTGGCGCCAGCTAAGCTGAACCTTGTGTGTTCCTTTGGGGTCTCAATGGTGATTCCAGCAACAGCAGGGGCTACTTGCAGGGTAGTGGTAACTTTCGGGAAGACGGGTGTATCAATCTTTACAGTAGCTTGAAGCCCAGTTCTTAGATCCAAATCCAGGTAGAAGGAGTGAGGGTCACTGCTAGTGAAGACGATATTAAATGAGACTTGCTTATAGGAAGCAGTTGGCATGGAAACATCGAAGACCAGTTTCCGTGGCCCCTCAATAAGATCAGATTCCAAATCCATAGCTCCTTGGATGCGATTGTTAACGATGTTCAGGCTTCCACTAACCATGTGCTTTTCACCTTCCAGAGTAACAGCAACTACACCCTGGAGGTTCTCCAGAGATGGATACTTAGCTTCAATGGAGAACTGGCGTTCCTTGCCAAAAATGACTGTTGTCACGTCAAATTTGAAAGTGGATTGAGCCAAAGTGTAATGTGCGTTAATCTTGTTGTCATTGACGGTCAAGTCGGCCTCTACATTTCCAGTACTGAGGCCTGAAGATTAAGGCTTAGCTGAATGGTATTATACAACCTTGTTGACTGAATGAAGGCTTCTCCAGACACTTTGTCAGCACTGAGCTGGTATTTCAGTTTAAGGTCGTGTGTGGCAAAAGGTGCATCAATTTTTACTTCCATGTCAAGGAAGGACAATGCCTGCATCTTAATGTCACCGGTCACCACAACATGTGATACAGCATGGAATGGTGTATAGAATTCAAGTGAGCCTGTGTAACCCTGAGAAATGGAGGAACCAGCAAGATTGCACTTGAGGGTGAATTCCTCTCCAGCTACATCAAGGGTGACATATCCATTGATCTTCTTTTTAAGGTCTAGGCTAATCTCCCCAGTAATCGTTGGTGTTGTGTAGGAAGGAAGATGTAGTTCAGCATGGGCCATGATTTTCTTGTTTTGAGAGACCAGGTGAATAGGCCCCATCTTTTCCATGCCATGGAATGGAGTGTGGATGATAAGTTTACCCTCAGAATAGCGCTTTCCTTCAGACTGGAACAAGGTGTCAATAAGGAATCTCTTACCAAATACTTCTCCTTCCAGCTGTACACCACGTGCAGTATCTTCGTTCTTGAAGCCTCCTCGCAGTTTCAGGTTATAATCATCAAGACCAGCTTCAGCATAGAAGCCATCAGGGGCCACTGATCGACGAACACGCAGGGAATGGTCACCAAGCACAGCAGATGACAGGCGAGCCTTGATACCTTCTGAATCGAGGAAGAATGTTGCCTCCACTTCTTGTCCGTTCTCGTTTAAGTCAATCTCAACCTTAATCTGGAGGTGATTATCACCTGGGAAGCTGTAATCCACATCATATTCCACTCCTTCATAACCTATGGAGGGAATATCAACCTTGCCCGAAAATCCAGAGAGGAAGTTGTTCTTGCCTTCTACAGAGAAAGTGATCTCTTTGTCCTCTCCATAACCAATGGTTATGATGCGTTCTTCACCTTCACGGCCAAGACCAATGATCAGTGCTGGGAGTGGAGTGAGTGTAGACTCAATCTTGCTTCTAAAGTAATAACCATTATTTGCTCGTCTCTCAAAATGATTGCTTACATTGAATTTAAAATCATTGAAAGTGAGTTCAAAAGTGCCATCCCGTGCCTCTGTATTCAGTTCAGAATCTAATTTGAGATGGAACATTTTGAGCACTGCAAAGGAGGAAGTGCCATGAATCATGACATAGAGTCGGTCATCATTGCGGAAGCCGTGAAGACTGAAGTCCATTGAATTACCTTCAAATTCAAGTGAAAGACTAGCTAGTTCCTTCTCCTCATCTCCTGTACCATCAATGAAGTCCTGTACATCATATGAGGCTGCTATCCTGATATTTTGTCCACTAGGTGGTGTGAATGAAATGTCAAAGGAAGCTTTACTGGACTTGATGTTGGCCTTTCCATTGAAGTTCATTTGAATATCGTTTCTCTGGTAATTAATTTGAGCCACTTTATTTTCATACTGACCGTCAATATGAAGGTTTTTCACCACTTCAAAAGGTGTAGTGAGATCAACTTTAAAGGAGCCTCCTTTTTTACCCTTCATGCTCATTTCCATATTGAGACTGACTTTCCTATCTCCCCGTTGATATGTTGCTTGAACTGACTTGTCCTTACCAGTAAGCTTATACTGCAGGTCAATCTCTAGTGTTTCAAATCCTTCAAATGGTGTGGTAAGTATTCCAGAAATCTTGTTTTTGCGAACTTCGAGGGTAAGGCTGATTTTCTTGTCATTCCAATCCAACCCAGATAACAATTTGAAAATGCCACCATAGTCAGCATTGGCATATGCACGGGCATGTGACAGGGTCTCAAAGTTGGAGTCAAAGACCATTTCATTTTCAAG
The DNA here is from genome assembly GCF_003789085.1 of Penaeus vannamei. NCBI lineage: Eukaryota > Metazoa > Arthropoda > Malacostraca > Decapoda > Penaeidae > Penaeus > Penaeus vannamei. The sequence goes on from NW_020869868.1 coordinate 267,644, forward strand.
ATGGTCATCAGTGGATTTCCTAGTCCAGTTTAGCTTAAATTCCTTCTTATCACCATCTGTTGTCGTTCTTAAATAATCAACTTCAGCATGAGCATCTGCAATATTGGACATGTCGTACCTGACGTTGATTAGAAAATCTCCAAGGAATCTAGACTTGGCCTCTATATTTCCTTCAAGAGTTTCAAAACCATCACTTCGGTTCCACTTGGCATTGATGAAGGATTCTGAGCGACCAAACTTGGCAACAGCTGAGATAGATTTTCGGTTTGGATGGCTAAAGTCATGGCTGACAGTGAGTTCTGTTCTTTCAAATGTAGGTCCTAGGAGTGGGATAGAAATCATTGCTGTATTACGAGAGCTTGTGGGGTTGATATCAGCAATGTTGATATCAATTTTAGATTCTCTACCATCAGCATTTATAACGACAAAGATAACAACTTTGTGGTCGAAATCATAATTTCCTGAAACCGAGACAGAGTTGTACTGGGGAAGATTTGAAGTTGCTGACCATTCAAAGGATGCTGATTTCCTTTCTGCATTTCGCTCAAACTTTACCAGACGGTGGGAGCCGTGATAGTTTCCATAGTCAAATGTACCTTCTCCAGTGACAACACCATTAGACTTGTCCCACATAGAGGTAAACAGAAACTCATTTGGCATGAATGGTCCAGCCTTGAAGCCTCCTTCAATATCCACATGAGCAATATCCGTAATTGTTCCCGTCAGCTTCAGCATTCCGTATTTGGACTCACGGCCAAGCTTAAGGAAGTAATCTCTGGTGTCGCCATTTCGTTCAAATTTCCACTGTAGGTAAATGTTCTCAGCGGATGGATCTGTTGAAGAGAGTATCATGGTGGATTCCCTAAGAGTAAGCTTGCCTTTGGCATTATAAGTAACATTGCCCACTGTGAAGGTTATTGTAGCATCATTTGGATCTTCAACATTCCAGTTTCCAGATATATTCTGCCATGGGGATTGTTAGGAGTTGTGATTAAGTGAAGTCTCCATGTGTGGGCTTTCAAGGTCTGCAATATATTCAAGGTTAAAAATATATACTCTACTTTGTTGGGAATAACTCCAACATAATTTTCTTTCGGGCACCAGTCCGGTCTACTTCAACACGTGCATTGATGGTTTTTGCTGGTTCACGGAAGGTGTTCTCAACAACAATATCAAGTGCACCCTTTTGTGGTAATGCTCCTGATCCAGTTATGTCGACCTTGAAGTGTTTCTCGCCATACTGGGGAACCTCACGTTTAAAGAGGAAATTAAGCTTGCTAAAGCCCTCTCGATGGAAGTGAATAGTTGTGTGGCGTTCTGCTACATGAGTGTGAATTTCCAGGTGTACCTTCTGTTCAGGAGCATTCCTCTCAAAGTCCATCTTGAAAACCTCATGACCATTCAACTTGATAATATGATCAGCAGTGATTTCATTCTGACCAAGGTTAACATGGTATTCTTGGAGGTAGTCCCTGATAGGTTCAAATCGTGATGTTATCGTTATTTTTCCTTGAGTAGGGGTGAGGTTAATGGAAATTTCAGTATTCTGCTGTGAATTAGGTACAATAAGGTGGGCTTCAAGGCCTGATCCTGAGCGTGACCAAAGAAGATGGAAATCAGAAGAGGATGAAGAAGCCTCGATCTTCATTGTGTTCTTCTCTTCAAATACTTTTGGTAGTTTTTCATAGGGTGTTTCAATCTTCATGGTATATTGGATTTTGTTACCAAAGGAACCTGATCCAGAGATGGTGATTTTCTGTTCATTGATGGCTCCACTGAGGTAGGCTTGTTTTGTCTCTTGATCTAGTCTTCCAGTAAGAGCCAAGATCTCCCATCCCCGAAATTCACTCTTTATATTTAAATCAAAGGATTGCTTACTTACATCCTTTTCTATTGTAAATGTGGCATAATTATCATTCCTCCTCCATTCAGCCTTGTAGGAGCCTTCACCAGTCTTGGTGACCTCCCAGGAGATCTGTTCTGCCCTTTCAAATGGAGTCTTCATGTTGAATCTGAGGGAGTTGAAATTGCCAGCTAAAGATGCTTGTCCTGCATCATTCATCATTCTCATTTCAAGAGACCTCTTGGACCGGTTAAGAGAACCAAACACATTGAAATTATTGAGCCCTCTGAAAGGAGTTCGCAGATTAAAGTCCAGTGTACTGCCAATGAACTTGCCAGAGACTGCAATGGCTTTAAGGTCTCCTTCTTTCTCAAGGGAGATTTCCAAGTTTTTATTTTCACTGGAAAGATCAATCTTAGCTACAAACTTGGCATCAGTCCAGCCAGTGAGAGGAGAGTTAAGGTTCCACTTGAACACGGCTAGCTTGTCCTCAATATATCCACCTACAACAAAGCTGTAGCTGTGATCATCTACACTGACACGAGATGCAAGGAGCTCCTCTCTGTTATCAATGTCATACTTGATTTCAATGAAGGAGTTCTGGAAACCCTCGAAAGGAGTTGTGGCCTGGAAGGTGATGTTAGAGGCCCTTGTAGAGAGCTGCAGAGAACTTGAGAGAACAAAGTTCTTGTCATTGTAAGTGATGTTTAGAGTAGCACCCTTTTGGCTGGTGGTCCAGCTGTACCGGGCTGAAAGGGACACAGTCTTGATAACATCAAAGGGAGTCGTCAGATCAAAGGACATATTATCATTTGCGTAGGAAATGCTGGTGGTAAACTTATAAGGTCCAAACTGAATGACACTCTTCCAGATCTGTTTCCATAGTTTAGGTTTCCTTCTACAGCAATGGTGTCAAAACCTTCAAATGGTGTCTGGAACTTAATGACAATGTTCATCACTGAATTGTCCATGTGCCTCGAAAGCCATTCATTGGAGTTTTGACTGATCTTTACAGAAGCATCCAGTTTCTTGTTATATTCATCAAGGTTTAGTGTATATTCAGCACCTAGGACTCTGAAGTCTTCAATAGGAGTCATAACCTTAAAAGATCCATATTTCAGATTGTAGCTTCCCTCAACATACAGCTTTTTCATCAGTGAATCTCTCTCTGGAAAGAGATCTCAGCAGACTTCTTGTCGGAGATAACATCATAGTGGGTATCCAGCTCAAGCTTCCTCCAGCCTTCAACAGGCATCTCCAGTGAGAGGTGGAGATCTGATTTCTTGGGTGTAAAATACCCTTGAGCATTAAACTCAAACTTATCCTGGTTTCTTTCAATGACAAGAGAACATTCCATTCCATTCTCAATAGCCTGGTAATTGCCACTAATGACAACATGCTTAATGTCTACTATTGGGTTTACCAGTGTCAGGGTAACCGAGTTGGCATTGAGTGAAATCTCAGCATGGAAGTCATACTTCTGACTATTCTCTCAAATGAAGCTGAGACACTGTGTTTATTATTGAGGTAAGCGTAATCTCCGTCCATCTTCACAGATTCAAAACCAGCAAATGGTGTTTCAACTTCAACATGGAAATCGTTGTCATTGACTGTGGAGGTCAGTGAAATATGCTGGTTATTTCCTTCCTTCATAAGATTGGCTTCGGCAGTTTTCACGTCTCCAGTAAAGTCGTATTTGGCATCAACATCCAGGGATGTAAAACCTGGAATTGGCGAAGTTGTATGCAGCTTCACGAATCCTGTTTTGTAGATCATTTGGCCTGTGAAATCTGCAGAATAAGTGATGTCATTCCTTTTGAAGGTAATGTGGAAATTCTTTTCTGTATCAACTAGATTAGCATCAAGAACCAGCTCAATATCAGCAGCATTTGCTAGAGGTGTCCTGATGCCAATATTCAACTTCGGCTTCTGAGTATTAAAAGCAATCTCCCCATTGAGATGATATTTGTCAGAACTCTTGGTGATCTCCACATTTCCAGACAGAAGGTTGTTAACCAGAGAATAGTCGCCATTCAAAGCAATCTTCTCCCAGCCAGAGATTGGTGTTGTAATTTCACCAGATACTGCAGTTTCTGCTACACTAGCTTGTACTTCAAATGTGCTGATAACTCCTTCTTTATTGTAAGTAAAAAGTGCCCTGTAAGGCATGGAGGTGAAATCAAAGTTTCCTTCCAAACTGACTGTTGTCCATCCAGCAATGGGAGTTGTGATCTTGGATTTGGCATAACCCTTTAGGGGACTATCAGCAGCTGCCTCTAACTGCCAGTGGTAGTGACGGTCATTGCGGAAAGCCTTCACTTCGGCAGTCTTGACAAGGTTTCTCAGGTCCCAGTGAGCTTCTCCACCAAGAGTTCTTTACAGTTTCAAATGGAGTAATGATATTGAGGGTCATCTCAGGAGCTAGGATGTTGTTTGTCTTGATGTCTCCCTTCAAAGAGAGTTCTTGCGAAGCCAAATTTGGCTTCAAACTCCACTGTTTTCACCTGGCCCTGTAAGCTGTAGCTTGTGTCAACAGCAATGGTTTCATAGCCAGCATATGGAGTATTGATGGTGAGATTGATCTTTCCCTTGACTTTTCTGATGTGCAGTGTTCCTGTAACTCAATCTTGCGGTCATTCCTGGACACAAAGGCTTTAACAGCAGAGCTGGAGATGAAGAATGAGGCCTTAAGGGTTTCCCATCCACTGAATGGAGTTGTGCCTTCAAAAACAATGGTTTGTCCTTCAAGTCGTCCAGAAAGGTTGATTTCCTTTGAGTTACGTGTCATCTTGAGGGTCACTTTCTTTTCACTACGGAAGTCATACATTGCTGAGATAGACATGTTGTCCAGTGTAAGTGGTGACTGGAAGTCGATTTCACACCAGCGTAGTTCTCCTGGTAGTTTCCAACTGCTGACCAAACTTCCAGTTTTTCCATTCAAATCCATATTGATTTGGAATTCATCCACGTTGATCTTGCCATTTACCTGGTATTTCTGGGTGTTGAAAATTAGTACTGTATTGGCAGTGAAGGGCATGGCTTCAACATTGTACTCGCCACTAAAACCAACTTTTTGTACAGCTTCAAGAGGAAGGTCCATCATAAGAGACCATTTAGCTTGTTTAAGGTGACCAGCAATGACTCCTGTTATCTCATACCTCTTGTCAAAATCAAGCGCCAAGTTCACTTTCTTTTCGGCTGAAATGATGTCATAGAACACCTCCAGAGAAACCGGTTTGGTAAGATATGTAGAATCGATATGCAGCTCACCATCTACCTTTCCTTGTTCAATTTTTCCTGTGATGTCAATAGTAGTTCTGTTGGCTCCACGGGTTAAAACAAGAGTAGCAGTCTTCCTTGGCTGGAAGTCAATGTTGAGTTTGTATCCCATTGGCTGCCAGAATGGTGTTGTAAGAGTGGATGCAGTGTAGAAGAATGATGAATCGCATTTCAGAACAGAGGCAACTTCAATCTTCATTCCAGGCCTGTACTCAATGATAAGTGTTGGTTTGTACTCAACACCATCATCTTGGTGGTGCAAATCAAGTTTCATGTCCTCAGTCCAAGGAGTGGAAAGGGAGACCTGGGCATCAATCTGACGGGTATTTCCAGAGATCTTCTTGTCGAAAGTTCCTTCGAATTGCACAAGTTGGCGATCCCACATGTACTCAAGTTGGTGTTTGTACAGAGAGCCAGCATGCATCTGCTTGTTGCTTAATTTGTAGACTCCATTCACAATAAAGGAGTTTTCCCAGTTGAACCAATCATTGAAGGTAATGGTATGGTCAATAACAACAGATTTTGTTCCCTTCATGAGAACTATGTTGGAAGTTCTTGTGTTGTCATCCTTCTTGCTATCGATGCTGACTTTTACATCATCTAGGCCACTGAAAGTGGAATTAACTTCAGCTTCAATGTTTGCCAAGCTCCTAGACACATCCAGAAGTCCACCCACAGACACATGAATACGTTCAGAGTTGAAAATGACATCAACTGAGGAATCCATCTTGGTGTTAGTGACAGTGTGCTTGAAGGCGATTGATCCCTTATTTACTGGGCTAGAAACGTCAACCTTGAATTCTACATCATTCTTGGAGAGCATGTGTCCTTGAGCGTGCACCTTGACGCTACCGTATGTAGACCAGATCCTGGTCATCTCGAACTGTGATGTAAAATGCTCCATGTCATGGGTGTGCTTGAGAGATGCTGTCAGAGGGTAAGTGAAAGGAGTGATGAAGCGAACGTCTCCAGAAATGTCCGTAGTGTCGCCACTGACAGTCCTTTGGCCGCTTACATTAAGCATGATTTTCTTCTCCCCAATCTTACCTTCAGTGATCAAGTTGAGACTTTCTCCACTCAGGGAGTATTTAAGATTGGCATTTATCTCAGGGATCAAAGAAACAGGGGTGTCAACCTTGAACACCAGAGTGATGTCATGTACATTACTAAGATCCACGTGACCTGTGGCAGTAGCAGTAGAGATCTCTTGTCCATATTTCACTTCAAATGTGGTAGACAACTGCTTGTTGAGTAACTCATGATGCAATGTCACAAGGATGTTCTCTGTGACAGGGGAAGTGAAGGTAGCTCGAGCATCTACACCATTGGTGTTAGGAGTGAGTTGGAAGTTGCCTTCCATTTTCTCTTGGTTCCAGGCGCCCTCCAAATGAGTCTTGATGGTAGAATCAACCATGTTATGATCCAGAGAGAATTCGATACGCTCATAGTTATCAAAGGTGCTTGTGAATGCAACTTTGGTGGAAAGAGCATTGGTAAAGAGTCCAGGTTCTAC
>NW_020869868.1:276778-281778 GCF_003789085.1 Penaeus vannamei
TCAGTCCTCAGCCTGCACGTTGATACGTCCGAGTGTTTCGACGTCATACTGATGACTGAATTCCACTAGGATGACCTGTTCTCTCCCGGGAGACAGTTGGAAGTGATAGTCACCCTTCAGGTGATTTGGAGAGAACTCCAGTGCAAAGGAACCAGAGGTATCGATCTCATAGTGTGTGCAAGCGACTGTCCAGTGGATGTTCATATCGCGGTGACCATTGTTATTGGCGTAGGATACCACTTCATTGACGTTCCATGTGGCAGGGCCATGGACAAGCTTAACGTTGTTTTCCATGCGTCCCTTTGAAAGGACGATGTTCTGGTTATAATCTAATGTCATTTCAGGGTACTGTGATGGGGAGACGTCAAAGACAATGGTGTACTTGGAGAGGTCCTCTGTGGTTTCCTTCTTGAGAAGGGCAGAATGGTGGACCGTCTGTTTGGCCTCTTTCATAATACTGTACTCTGCTTCCACCTTGGATGAAAGGAAGTTCTCACCATAACCAAACTCACTCTTGACCAATGTGTCAATGATTGGTGTTTTCAGATCAACGTTCATGGCAACAGAGTTACTTTCGCCCTCAAACGATGCTGTAAAAAGAAAGTAGACAGGTTTCAACATCATCCATAAAATGATATACAATAGATCGATTAATTTGTTTTATCAAACATTATCATGCATCATTAGACCTTATTTTCTTTGATATAAACCTAGAACTTACCGTGTACAATGATGGGGGATGCAGTCATCTCCGAGATGGTAACATCAGCAACATATTTAGCAGCATCCGTGTTGGCCTGGAAGTTTCCTTGTACATTCAATACTTGACCAGTAGGGGAAGTGAGAATGAAAGATGGGACAAGTGTCTTGACTGTTTTTCCGCTTGTACGTAGACCAGCCTCTAGCATGTATTGTTGATTTTCATCAACAACGAGTGCCAGCTTAGTGTTCTTGTTATTCTTCTGCCAGAGATATTCGCCACTACCTTGGACTGATTTAAATGGCGTGTGAAGATCAAAGCTGATTGCTTTAGCAGCCTTGGTAATAGTAAGAGGACTTTACGATCTGTTTGTGATCCTGGTGTGTCAAACAAGAAAACAAACTGATCATCTTCGTGAGTGAAGCGCAGGACATATCCAGTCTGAGTGTTTGTCTTCTTGAAATGAACACTTGTTGCAAAAGGTCCTGTGAAGGGGAAGCTTGGGCCATATTCCGAGCAAGGAGCGTAGCTGTATTCACCACACAAGGCAACGCCACTGACTCCACTAGTGCAGCTCTCTTCTTGGATGAGGTTTGCAACTTCCTTTCGGATCTCTTGATCATCTTCCAGGTAGAAGAACTCGGTCTTGACATTGATAACTTCCATCTTGTCCTTGGGTGTGTTGAAGGCAACATCGACTAGTTTACCACCATTGATCTGAAGCTTGCCATCAAGGAATGTGGAGGTGTGAAGGTTGGAAGACATCTTCAGTCCAGTGCGAGACACGTGGGCATCGACGAGCATAACGCCATCAATTTGAACTGCGGCCGAAGGATGGAGGTGTCCTTCAATGTTTATATTCTTGAGACTACGAGCCTTGAAGTTTCCATTCATCTTGAGTCCAAGGGTAGCTGTTCCCTTTGCAGTGAGGGTCACAGGTAAACCAGTCACAGTAGGAATGGTGTGGTGAGTGTCCATTAGCTGGTAAGATTTTGTGTAATCAACATCTCCCTGACGAGCCAGATTCATCAAGAATTCCAGTGGGTTAGAAGCACCGGATGTTTGGATGAGGTTTTCAAGTCCTAAGAAGTGGTGGTAATGAAGCTCATTGCCAAAAACTCGGAGGTAGTAGGATCCCTTCGGTTCATCAGTTATGTGGTCAAGGAAGCCTTCAAGCGTGGTGGCATCAGCGTCACTGTTCTGTCGCATATTCCTTAGGATGGTTTCAATGGTTTCCTCTGGGTAATATCCTCTAGGACCAAAGAAGCGTTCAATGTAAGCCTCAAAACCTTCGATTCTTCCACCAACCTCAAAGAAGTTGATAGACTGTCCAAAGAGGTCGAGGGTGAGGTTCAGCATTGCAGAACGTGGCAGGTAGGACTTGCTGGAGAAGATGACATTGCTTTCAACTGAAGCCCCAGTGTTGATTTCATTCATGAAGAAAGAGGATTCATAGTTGCGAGAAAACTTGAGGGCTTCGGTACTGAACTTTTTCTGGAGAAGTTCCTCGCCAATCATTTGACGAGCCCACTGTTTTTCTGGAGCAGCTGATTCCTGCATGTTGGTCATATGAGTCCAGATGAAGGAGCCCCTGGTTGACACCTTCTGAAGTGAGACGGTCCTTGATGGTATTGATAAGGTCTGGAGTAGGACAGGTCATGAGAGCAAGGTAGGCTGCAATGCGAACCTCTGTGTCCTGAGTTTCATCTTGGAAAGCAGCCAGAAGATGAGATCGGTCATATTCACATGGAGTGTGCCTCCATGCGTCAATAGCAGCCACTCGCACTTCCATCTCATTATCTTCAGTATAGCATCGCCTTAGGACTGAGTTGGCATTAACCCATCGGCCAGCATTGCCAAGTGCCTTGAGAGCAACGAGTACCCTGACTTTCTCTTCTTCATTCACAGTGCGACAGCCAGATCCAAGTTGTGTTTCAATTCGACGAATTACTTGCTGGACACTGGAATCGGCACCACAGTCTTCATTGATTTTGCAGAAGGTGTTGATGAGAGCAGAAGTTCCCAACATTGCTTTTTGGCTTGGGTTGTTCTCGAGTAAAGGCTGTAAAAATATTAGATAATGTGTAGGTAAAGTGGCAGAAAATATTTTCAATAATGCCTTCTTAAAATGTGAATAAATGTCATTACGAGTATACATAGCAATAATAATATATACATAACTGTGTTTATAGATTATATCAATACTAACAGCAAGAGCAGTAAACATTTCTGCTGTTGGGTTCTTGAAGAAAGCCAGTGAAGTGAAGAACACATCAGCCTCAGATTCTGTCATGTCCCCATTGAGGAACATGTCTCTGACCACACCAAAAGATGCAGCTGTTCCCACCAGTGGCATAGCGTCAACCAGGAACTTCCGTGTGTGAGTTTCTTTAGCATTGTTGTAAACAGTGTTGAGCTGAGGGTAATCCAGTTCCTTGAGTGATGACACGAGTTTGGCAAATAGTGAAGGAACCTCTGGAAGGATTTCATTGTTGGAAGCAATCTCCAGATTGCTCAAGATCTCCTCAACTGCTTCAAGCTGAGCTTCTGGTGCGAGTGTGTGCTCGAAAGCCAGTGTATTGCGCTTGAAGTCAAAGTCTGCAATGAGAACCATAATAGACATAAGAATGAGCAGTGTCGGTGTTCTTCATGTTTTGTGCAAGTCGATAGCAATGATGACCTGTAAAACAAATGGCACACAAAGATACACATACCTGTGATAGGAGTAAGTCGTTCCTGAGACATGAGAATCATGGTAGTCTTGGCAGTTGTAACAGCTCCTCCCTTTTCGCTGGAGAAGGGACGGAACACGTGGGTCTCCTCACATTCTGCCGTCTTCAGAAGGCCTTCCTCTACCCTTTGGTGACACTTGCTTGAGCTTTTAAAGATTGGGAGGCTCTGGACTGGAGAGTCACTGATGTATCCAGTTGAGGGGATGAAGGTCAGGTCAGGTCGCTGAGTACATGTGGCTAAGTCCTTGACCTTATCAATGGTGACAACGCTGCCCTCTACTGTAGCATTGTAGTGAGTCATGCAAACACCAGAGATGTCTGTCTCCTTAATGTCCTGGAAGGTAGGCAACAGAATGAGGAAAAGATTGGTCACTCGGTCAATCATTCAATCCTGATGCAAATCAGTGGAATCATACTGCAAGTAATCAATTATCATCACACCTGATGGGCCATGGAGTTCTGGAAGGTAGAAAGGACACCTCTCTTGAAGTTAAGGACCCAGGCCGGCCTAGATGCTTTCGCCGCAGATACTCTCCACTTGGCCATCTTGGAAGAGCAGGGGAATTTGGAAGGAAGCGCTAAGCGAAACTTTTTAACAGCAGAGCGAACTCTGGTCGTGAGACGACCCATGAGACGAACGTCATCAAGACTTGCAATGGAACCAGGAACGATTAACAACTGCGGCTATCGGAGAAAAACAGTAGATGAGTACTATTTGATTCCCATCCGAAAGGCAGAGTTACCGACGTAACCTTGAGGATGTTGACTCGCAGCGAGAACATCGATTCGGTGATGTGCGAAGGGGGGGTGTCCTCAAAGGAGTACTAGGAGGGTTGTGGAGGTCATTCCGGTATCGTAAACATAATTTTGAGCAGAGTAGATATCGTGACCTTGGTCAACATTGAGGAAATACTCCAGGGAGAACTGAAGTGCGTTCCATGATCTTTGCTAGTGGGCTCTGTGCCTGTTCGTGTTCCAGCTTAGCTTACCGTTTGTCCCTTTTTATGGAGTGCATGTTCAACCTTGCCGCGCCCATGTGCTGTGCATATCCTTGGGCCTCGTTGATTTCTTTTCCGTATTGTCCTGTCTCCGCTAGTTGACCCTCGAGTTTCGGGCATTAATGTTCACAGAAGCTTATTTCATTACGAGGTCGTAACTGAATGGGGTTTTGGCCTTTACGTTTCTCTTCGAAATGCTGTTTGAGGACACTGTTAGATGGGGTTTTGAATCTGAGCCCATACTTTATTATAATAATACTTGTTACCGAAAAAACTACATTTGCATAATTTACTACAATTATTTCCAATGCTCGGGGATTAGCAAACCAATAATGCAACTACTCTTCTGATAAAAAAAAACTGGAGATTTTGGTCAATTGCATATATATAAATATCAATCCAAAGTCGTATTATGAAAACCAAAATTATCTTAACTGTATAAGAATCATCAACGACAACCCTGGATACACATGACGCAACGGGAATCCTATAAACAAATAATCACATGAACGTTGAAAACTACACAATATTTCAAGCATTTTATATGATATATCGGATAATGAACGTTCC
>NW_020869868.1:292471-297471 GCF_003789085.1 Penaeus vannamei
TCTTGGATGAGGTTTGCAACTTCCTTTCGGATCTCTTGATCATCTTCCAGGTAGAAGAACTCGGTCTTGACATTGATAACTTCCATCTTGTCCTTGGGTGTGTTGAAGGCAACATCGACTAGTTTACCACCATTGATCTGAAGCTTGCCATCAAGGAATGTGGAGGTGTGAAGGTTGGAAGACATCTTCAGTCCAGTGCGAGACACGTGGGCATCGACGAGCATAACGCCATCAATTTGAACTGCGGCCGAAGGATGGAGGTGTCCTTCAATGTTTATATTCTTGAGACTACGAGCCTTGAAGTTTCCATTCATCTTGAGTCCAAGGGTAGCTGTTCCCTTTGCAGTGAGGGTCACAGGTAAACCAGTCACAGTAGGAATGGTGTGGTGAGTGTCCATTAGCTGGTAAGATTTTGTGTAATCAACATCTCCCTGACGAGCCAGATTCATCAAGAATTCCAGTGGGTTAGAAGCACCGGATGTTTGGATGAGGTTTTCAAGTCCTAAGAAGTGGTGGTAATGAAGCTCATTGCCAAAAACTCGGAGGTAGTATCCCTTCATCATTTATGTGGTCAAGGAAGCCTTCAAGCGTGGTGGCATCAGCGTCACTGTTCTGTCGCATATTCCTTAGGATGGTTTCAATGGTTTCCTCTGGGTAATATCCTCTAGGACCAAAGAAGCGTTCAATGTAAGCCTCAAAACCTTCGATTCTTCCACCAACCTCAAAGAAGTTGATAGACTGTCCAAAGAGGTCGAGGGTGAGGTTCAGCATTGCAGAACGTGGCAGGTAGGACTTGCTGGAGAAGATGACATTGCTTTCAACTGAAGCCCCAGTGTTGATTTCATTCATGAAGAAAGAGGATTCATAGTTGCGAGAAAACTTGAGGGCTTCGGTACTGAACTTTTTCTGGAGAAGTTCCTCGCCAATCATTTGACGAGCCCACTGTTTTTCTGGAGCAGCTGATTCCTGCATGTTGGTCATATGAGTCCAGAAAGCCACCTGGTTGACACCTTCTGAAGTGAGACGGTCCTTGATGGTATTGATAAGGTCTGGAGTAGGACAGGTCATGAGAGCAAGGTAGGCAGCAATGCGAACCTCTGTGTCCTGAGTTTCATCTTGGAAAGCAGCCAGAAGGTGAGATCGGTCATATTCACATGGAGTGTGCCTCCATGCGTCAATAGCTGCCACTCGCACTTCCATCTCATTATCTTCAGTATAGCATCGCCTTAGGACTGAGTTGGCATTAACCCATCGGCCAGCATTGCCAAGTGCCTTGAGAGCAACGAGTACCCTGACTTTCTCTTCTTCATTCACAGTGCGACAGCCAGATCCAAGTTGTGTTTCAATTCGACGAATTACTTGCTGGACACTGGAATCGGCACCACAGTCTTCATTGATTTTGCAGAAGGTGTTGATGAGAGCAGAAGTTCCCAACATTGCTTTTTGGCTTGGGTTGTTCTCGAGTAAAGGCTGTAAAAATATTAGATAATGTGTAGGTAAAGTGGCAGAAAATATTTTCAATAAATGCCTTCTTAATAATATACAGCATAACGAGTATACATAAGCAACAATACATATAATATATACATAACTGTGATTATAGATTATATCAATACTAACAGCAAGAGCAGTAAACATTTCTGCTGTTGGGTTCTTGAAGAAAGCCAGTGAAGTGAAGAACACATCAGCCTCAGATTCTGTCATGTCCCCATTGAGGAACATGTCTCTGACCACCACAAAAGATGCAGCTGTTCCCACCAGTGGCATAGCGTCAACCAGGAACTTCCGTGTGTGAGTTTCTTTAGCATTGTTGTAAACAGTGTTGAGCTGAGGGTAATCCAGTTCCTTGAGTGATGACACGAGTTTGGCAAATAGTGAAGGAACCTCTGGAAGGATTTCATTGTTGGAAGCAATCTCCAGATTGCTCAAGATCTCCTCAACTGCTTCAAGCTGAGCTTCTGGTGCGAGTGTGTGCTCGAAAGCCAGTGTATTGCGCTTGAAGTCAAAGTCTGCAATGAGAACCATAATAGACATAAGAATGAGCAGTGTCGGTGTTCTTCATGTTTTCTGCAAGTCGATAGCAATGATGACCTGTAAAATAAATGGCACACAAAGATATACATACCTGTGATAGGAGTAAGTCGTTCCTGAGACATGAGAATCATGGTAGTCTTGGCAGTTGTAACAGCTCCTCCCTTTTCGCTGGAGAAGGGACGGAACACGTGGGTCTCCTCACATTCTGCCGTCTTCAGAAGGCCTTCCTCTACCCTTTGGTGACACTTGCTTGAGCTTTTAAAGATTGGGAGGCTCTGGACTGGAGACTGATGTATCCAGGGATGAAGGTCAGGTCGCTGAGTACATGTGGCTAAGTCCTTGACCTTATCAATGGTGACAACGCTGCCCTCTACTGTAGCATTGTAGTGAGTCATGCAAACACCAGAGATGTCTGTCTCCTTAATGTCCTGGAAGGTAGGCAACAGAATGAGGAAAAGATTGGTCACTCGGTCAATCATTCAATCCTGATGCAAATCAGTGGAATCATACTGCAAGTAATCAATTATCATGGAATGTACCTCATCACCCTGATGGGCCATGGAGTTCTGGAAGGTAGAAAGGACACCTCTCTTGAAGTTAAGGACCCAGGCCGGCTCAGATGCTTCGCCGCAGATACTCTCCACTTGGCCATCTTGGAAGGAGAAGCGCAAGGGAGACTTGGTAACAGCAGCAGCGAACTCTGGTCCGTGAGACGATCCATCAAGATTGACGTCGGTCAACTGCAGTGGAAACCAGATACGATTAACAATTTCCAGCGGCTCTCCGCAGAAAACAGTATATGAATACTATTTTGTTCATTCCCATTTCAGAACTGCTTTAAGCAGAGTACCGACGTACCTTGAGGATGTACTCGCAGGGGGCAGAAACATCGATGTGGGCGTTGGCGGTGATATGTAAGTGGGCGTCGTCCTCAAAGGTTTCCAGGAGGGCGGTGGAGGTCGTCACCGAGTATTCGTAAACATAACTTTTGCCTGAGGAGATATATTCAACATTAGACAAACTCTTCATGGTATCCTTTGATGTATTCTTAGAGTACCTTTATAAAATAATCTTTCATATATGAATAATTGAAAATGTGATCGACTTACCGCTTTCATATGCATAACTTTCCGCGTCATTGCAGTGCAGGGCGCAGGTTGATCTTTGGCCCGTTGGTCCTGAAGAAGAATGATCGAGTTTGGGCATTATGATTCTCTAGAAAGCGTCATTAGGACACCGTTATGGGGGTTTGAAACCATACTTTTTTATATATATATTTTGAAAAAAAAATGACATATCAGTACAATTTTATCTGGGAACACAATGATCCAACTACACCTCGAGACCGAAAAAGGGAATTTGCATTGCATATACAAATCATCCAATGCGTATTATGAAAACCAAAAATTATCTTCTGATAAAGAATCTAGAGACAACCCTGGATTAATTGCATGGGAATCATATAAATGATATTCGATGAGTGTTAATGAAAACTAATCAATATTCAAAGCATGTTAATGATAACTATTATCATCCTTCAAGGCGTTTTATGTAGCCATGAACATAATTTATTTAGAAGGCAAAATATCTCCATAGATTTTTCTCACTCTTTTTTCACATTCACTGTAATAAATATGAACTATTCGGTATGTCTTCGGGCATATTAGAACTGTTGCAACACAATGGTACTTTTGGGCTCTATTTATGCCTTGGAACTTTCGAGTGGCGTAATCTGCCGTATTAAACTAAAACTATAGTCTATCACTCCCTAAAATAGGCACTCGAACCCAGCTCAGCTTAGCCTCCTTCTCATTCAACAATCAATACAACAGTTGTCAGAGACAGACGGATTCCTTTCCGCGTTCGTTTCACTTTCGAAGGAATCGTCGTTTGGGTTTTCTCGTATTCCTTAAAACAACGCTCGTCATGCGAGGCAAATATCCAGGAAAGCGCGTCTTGTTAGTCACACAGTAACTGTTATCACTCGTTAAGTAACTCCACGTGAGGCTTTGTTACCTGCCAGGGCGGACCCGGCGAGGGCGACAAAGAGCAGTGCGGTGCAGCGCATGGTGGCGACTCACGCTGTCGCAAGACAGGTCTAGTCGGAGCTCACACTGGCTGCCGTGCCTTGGCTGAGCGCGCTTTTATAGTCGCCTCCGAGGCTGAAGGTCGGCCTGCTTATCGTTGTCTTATCCAGTCCGTGGTATTGGAACCTTACGCAACGGTGATTTAGTGCTGTAGAATGTTACCAAGGTCCAGGGGGTAGATACCCGTATCGATCTTGTTATTCGTCTACATGCTCTTCAAGTCTCTTATCTGCTGTTATTATTTTCGTTGTTGTTGTTGTTGGTATAGGCTGTCGGGGTTGTGGTGGCGATGGTGGCGCGAGCATTACTGTTATCAATATTCTGTTGTTTTCATTGCTATTATTACCATTGATATTATTATTGTTATCAGTATCACTATCACCATCACTATTAGTGTCACTAACATTATCGCTATCACAATCGGTATCAATGTCATTATTACAATTGATGTCATCGTTATATTATTATTATTATTATTATTATTATTATTATTATTAGCATTACTATCATTACTATCCATATTATTATCATCATCATCGTCATTGTCGTCTTCGCTTTCATGATCATGATCATGATCATCATTATAGTAGTAGTATTAATGATAATGATTATAATAGTAATGGTAACAGTGATAATAGAAACAGTAATTATTATCATCTCTTTTTATTTCAGTTATCATTTTTATTTCAGTTATCATTTTTATTATCAGTATCATCATTATCATTATTAGTATCATTATTATAATTAAATATTGTCATATTATATTGATTATAATCATCGCTGTTATTATTGTATTTATTATTATTATTACTATTATTTTTGTTGTGATTATCATTGTTGTTGTTATTATTTATATTATTATTATTATAATCATCCTCC
>NW_020869868.1:309971-317471 GCF_003789085.1 Penaeus vannamei
TGAATGAAGGCTTCTCCAGACACTTTGTCAGCACTGAGCTGGTATTTCAGTTTAAGGTCGTGTGTGGCAAAAGGTGCATCAATTTTTACTTCCATGTCAAGGAAGGACAATGCCTGCATCTTAATGTCACCGGTCAATACAACATGTGATACAGCATGGAATGGTGTATAGAATTCAAGTGAGCCTGTATAACCTTGAGAAATGGAGGAACCAGCAAGATTGCACTTGAGGGTGAATTCCTCTCCAGCTACATCAAGGGTGACATATCCATTGATCTTCTTTTTAAGGTCTAGGCTAATCTCCCCAGTAATCGTTGGTGTTGTGTAGGAAGGAAGATGTAGTTCAGCATGGGCCATGATTTTCTTGTTTTGATTAGACCAGGTGAATAGGCCACCCATCTTTTCCATGCCATGGAATGGAGTGTGGATGATAAGTTTACCCTCAGAATAGCGCTTTCCTTCAGACTGGAACAAGGTATCAATAAGGAATCTCTTACCAAATACTTCTCCTTCCAGTTGTACACCACGTGCAGTATCTTCGTTCTTGAAGCCTCCTCGCAGTTTCAGGTTGTAATCATCAAGACCAGCTTCAGCATAGAAGCCATCAGGGGACACTGATCGACGACACGCAGGGAATGGTCACCAAGCACAGCAGATGAGGCGAGCCTTGATACCTTCTGAATCGAGGAAGAATGTTGCCTCCACTTCTTGTCCGTTCTCGTTTAAGTCAATCTCAACCTTAATCTGGAGGTGATTATCACCTGGGAAGCTGTAATCCACATCATATTCCACTCCTTCATAACCTATGGAGGAATATCAACCTTGCCCGAAAATCCAGAAAGGAAGTTGTTCTTGCCTTCTACAGAGAAAGTGATCTCTTTGTCCTCTCCATAACCAATGGTTATGATGCGTTCTTCACCTTCACGGCCAAGACCAATGATCAGTGCTGGGAGTGGAGTGAGTGTAGACTCAATCTTGCTTCTAAAGTAATAACCATTATTTTCTCGTCTCTCAAAATGATTGCTTACATTGAATTTAAAATCATTGAAAGTGAGTTCAAAAGTGCCATCCCGTGCCTGAGTATTCAGTTCAGAATCTAATTTGAGATGGAACATTTTGAGCACTGCAAAGGAGGAAGTGCCATGAATCATGACATAGAGTCTGTCATCATTGCGGAAGCCGTGAAGACTGAAGTCCATTGATTACCTTCAAATTCAAGTGAAAGACTAGCTAGTTCCTTCTCCTCATCTCCTGTACCAGCAATAAAGTCCTGTACATCATATGAGGCAGCTATCCTGATATTTTGTCCACTAGGTGGTGTGAATGAAATGTCAAAGGAAGCTTTACTGGACTTGATGTTGGCCTTTCCATTGAAGTTCATTTGAATATCGTTTCTCTGGTAATTAATTTGAGCCACTTTATTTTCATACTGACCGTCAATATGAAGGTTTTTCACCACTTCAAAAGGTGTAGTGAGATCAACTTTAAAGGAGCCTCCTTTTTTACCCTTCATGCTCATTTCCATATTGAGACTGACTTTCCTATCTCCCCGTTGATATGTTGCTTGAACTGACTTGTCCTTACCAGTAAGCTTATACTGCAGGTCAATCTCTAGTGTTTCAAATCCTTCAAATGGTGTGGTAAGTATTCCTGAAATCTTGGTTTTGCGAACTTCGAGGGTAAGGCTAATTTTCTTGTCATTCCAATCCAACCCAGATAACAATTTGAAATTGTTACCATACTCAGCATTGGCATATGCACGGGCATGTGACAGAGTCTCAAAGTTGGAGTCAAAGATCATTTCATTTTCAAGATGGTCATCAGTGGATTTCCTAGTCCAGTTGAGCTTAAATTCCTTCTTATCACCATCTGTTGTCGTTCTTGAATAGTCAACTTCAGCATGAGCATCTGCAATATTGGACATGTCGTACCTGACGTTGATTAGAAAATCTCCAAGGAATCTAGACTTGGCCTCTATATTTCCTTCAAGAGTTTCAAAACCATCACTTCGGTTCCACTTGGCATTGATGAAGGATTCTGAGCGACCAAACTTGGCAACAGCTGAGATAGATTTTCGGTTTGGATGGCTAAAGTCATGGCTGACAGTGAGTTCTGTTCTTTCAAATGTAGGTCCTAGGAGTGGGATAGAAATCATTGCTGTATTACGAGAGCTTGTGGGGTTGATATCAGCAATGTTGATATCAATTTTAGATTCTCTACCATCAGCATTTATAACGACAAAGATAACAACTTTGTGGTCGAAATCATAATTTCCTGAAACCGAGACAGAGTTGTACTGGGGAAGATTTGAAGTTGCTGACCATTCAAAGGATGCTGATTTCCTTTCTGCATTTCGCTCAAACTTTACCAGACGGTGGGAGCCGTGATAGTTTCCATAGTCAAATGTACCTTCTCCAGTGACAACACCATTAGACTTGTCCCACATAGAGGTAAACAGAAACTCATTTGGCATGAATGGTCCAGCCTTGAAGCCTCCTTCAATATCCACATGAGCAATATCCGTAATTGTTCCCGTCAGCTTCAGCATTCCGTATTTGGACTCACGGCCAAGCTTAAGGAAGTAATCTCTGGTGTCGCCATTTCGTTCAAATTTCCACTGTAGGTAAATGTTCTCAGCGGATGGATCTGTTGAAGAGAGTATCATGGTGGATTCCTAAGAGTAAGCTTGCCTCTGGCATTATAAGTCATGTTGCCCATTGTGAAGGTTATTGTAGCATCATTGGATTTTCAACATTCCAGTTTCCAGACACATTCTGCCATGGATACATTCGCCTGGCAGGAGTTGTAATGCTCAAAGTGAAGTCTCCGTGTCGTGGGCTTTGGAGGTCTGCATCATAGTCAAGGTTGAAAACATACAGTCTGCTTGGTTGTGGAATAACTTCCAACTTGATTTTCTTTCGGGCACCAGTCCGGTCTACTTCAACACGTGCATTGATGGATCTCGCTGGTTCACGGAAGGTGTTCTCAACAACAATATCAAGTGCACCCTTTTGTGGTAATGCTCCTGATCCAGTTATGTCGACCTTGAAGTGTTTCTCGCCATACTGGGGAACCTCACGTTTAAAGAGGAAATTAAGCTTGCTAAAGCCCTCACGATGGAAATGAATAGTTGTGTGGCGTTCTGCTACATGAATGTGAATTTCCAGGTGTCCCTTCTGTTCAGAAGCATTCCTCTCAAAGTCCATCTTGAAAACCTCATGACCATTCAGCTTGATAATATGGTCAGCAGTGATATCATTCTGACCAAGGTTAACATGGTATTCTTGGAGGTAATCCCTGATAGGCTCGAATCGTGATGTTATGGTTATTTTCCTTGAGTAGGGGTGAGGTTAATGGAAATTTCAGTATTCTGCTGTGAATTAGGTACAATAAGGTGGGCTTCAAGGCCTGATCCTGAGCGTGACCAAAGAAGATGGAAATCAGAAGAGGATGAAGAAGCCTCGATCTTCATTGTGTTCCTTCTCTTCACATAATCTACTTGAACATCTACAACTCTGTAGTTTTCATAGGGTGTTTCAATCTTCATGGTATATTGGATTTTGTTACCAAAGGAACCTGATCCAGAGATGGTGATTTTCTGTTCATTGATGGCTCCACTGAGGTAGGCCTGTTTTGTATCTTGATCTAGTCTTCCAGTAAGAGCCAAGATCTCCCATCCTTGAAACTCACTCTTCACATCCACTTGGAAAGAATTTTTCTTTCCATCCTTTTCTATCATGATTATGGCATAATTATCATTCCTCCTCCATTCAGCCTTGTAGGAGCCTTCACCAGTCTTGGTGACCTCCCAGGAGATCTGTTCTGCCCTTTCAAATGGAGTCTTCATGTTGAATCTGAGGGAGTTGAAATTGCCAGCTAAAGATGCTTGTCCTGCATCATTCATCATTCTCATTTCAAGAGACCTCTTGGACCGGTTAAGAGAACCAAACACATTGAAATTATTGAGCCCTCTGAAAGGAGTTCGCAGATTAAAGTCCAGTGTACTGCCAATGAACTTGCCAGAGACTGCAATGGCTTTAAGGTCTCCTTCTTTCTCAAGGGAGATTTCCAAGTTTTTATTTTCACTGGAAAGATCAATCTTAGCTACAAACTTGGCATCAGTCCAGCCAGTGAGAGGAGAGTTAAGGTTCCACTTGAACACGGCTAGCTTGTCCTCAATATATCCACCTACAACAAAGCTGTAGCTGTGATCATCTACACTGACACGAGATGCAAGGAGCTCCTCTCTGTTATCAATGTCATACTTGATTTCAATGAAGGAGTTCTGGAAACCTCGAAAGGAGTTGTGGCCTGGAAGGTGATGTTAGAGGCCTTGTAGAGAGCTGCAGAGAACTTGAGAGAACAAAGTTCTTGTCATTGTAAGTGATGTTTAGAGTAGCACCCTTTTGGCTGGTGGTCCAGCTGTACCGGGCTGAAAGGGACACAGTCTTGATAACATCAAAGGGAGTCGTCAGATCAAAGGACATATTATCATTTGCGTAGGAAATGCTGGTGGTAAACTTATAAGGTCCAAACTGAATGACACCTTCCAGATCTGTTTCCATAGTTTAGGTTTCCTTCTACAGCAATGGTGTCAAAACCTTCAAATGGTGTCTGGAACTTAATGACAATGTTGTCATCACTGAATTGTCCATGTGCCTCGAAAGCCCATTCATTGGAGTTTTGACTGATCTTTACAGAAGCATCCAGTTTCTTGTTATATTCATCAAGGTTTAGTGTATATTCAGCACCTAGGACTCTGAAGTCTTCAATAGGAGTCATAACCTTAAAAGATCCATATTTCAGATTGTAGCTTCCCTCAACATACAGCTTTTTCATCAGTGAATCTCTCTGGAAAGAGATCTCAGCAGACTTCTTGTCGGAGATAACATCATAGTGGGTATCCAGCTCAAGCTTCCTCCAGCCTTCAACAGGCATCTCCAGTGAGAGGTGGAGATCTGATTTCTTGGGTGTAAAATACCCTTGAGCATTAAACTCAAACTTATCCTGGTTTCTTTCAATGACAAGAGAACATTCCATTCCATTCTCAATAGCCTGGTAATTGCCACTAATGACAACATGCTTAATGTCTACTATTGGGGTTACCAGTGTCAGGGTAACCGAGTTGGCATTGAGTGAAATCTCAGCATGGAAGTCATACTTCTGACTATTCTTCTCAAATGAAGCTGAGACACTGTGTTTATTATTGAGGTAAGCGTAATCTCCGTCCATCTTCACAGATTCAAAACCAGCAAATGGTGTTTCAACTTCAACATGGAAATCGTTGTCATTGACTGTGGAGGTCAGTGAAATATGCTGGTTATTTCCTTCCTTCATAAGATTGGCTTCGGCAGTTTTCACGTCTCCAGTAAAGTCGTATTTGGCATCAACATCCAGGGATGTAAAACCTGGAATTGGCGAAGTTGTATGCAGCTTCACGAATCCTGTTTTGTAGATCATTTGGCCTGTGAAATCTGCAGAATAAGTGATGTCATTCCTTTTGAAGGTAATGTGGAAATTCTTTTCTGTATCACTAGATTAGCATCAAGAACCAGCTCAATATCAGCAGCATTGCTAGAGGTGTCCTGATGCCAATATTCAACTTCGGCTTCTGAGTATTAAAAGCAATCTCCCCATTGAGATGATATTTGTCAGAACTCTTGGTGATCTCCACATTTCCAGACAGAAGGTTGTTAACCAGAGAATAGTCGCCATTCAAAGCAATCTTCTCCCAGCCAGAGATTGGTGTTGTAATTTCACCAGATACTGCAGTTTCTGCTACACTAGCTTGTACTTCAAATGTGCTGATAACTCCTTCTTTATTGTAAGTAAAAAGTGCCCTGTAAGGCATGGAGGTGAAATCAAAGTTTCCTTCCAAACTGACTGTTGTCCATCCAGCAATGGGAGTTGTGATCTTGGATTTGGCATAACCCTTTAGGGGACTATCAGCAGCTGCCTCTAACTGCCAGTGGTAGTGACGGTCATTGCGGAAAGCCTTCACTTCGGCAGTCTTGACAAGGTTTCTCAGGTCCCAGTGAGCTTCTCCACCAAGAGTTCTTACAGCTTCAAATGGAGTAATGATATTGAGGGTCATCTCAGGAGCTAGGATGTTGTTTGTCTTGATGTCTCCCTTCAAAGAGAGTTCTTGTAAGCCAAATTTGGCTTCAAACTCCACTGTTTTCACCTGGCCCTGTAAGCTGTAGCTTGTGTCAACAGCAATGGTTTCATAGCCAGCATATGGAGTATTGATGGTGAGATTGATCTTTCCCTTGACTTTTCTGATGTGCAGTGTTCCTGTAACCTCAATCTTGCGGTCATTCCTGGACACAAAGGCTTTAACAGCAGAGCTGGAGATGAAGAATGAGGCCTTAAGTGTTTCCCATCCACTGAATGGAGTTGTGCCTTCAAAAACAATGGTTTGTCCTTCAAGTCGTCCAGAAAGGTTGATTTCCTTTGAGTTACGTGTCATCTTGAGGGTCACTTTCTTTTCACTACGGAAGTCATACATTGCTGAGATAGACATGTTGTCCAGTGTCGTAAGTGGTGACTGGAAGTCGATTTCAACACCAGCGTAGTTCTCCTGGTAGTTCCAACTGCTGACCAAACTTCCAGTTTTTCCATTCAAATCCATATTGATTTGGAATTCATCCACGTTGATCTTGCCATTTACCTGGTATTTCTGGGTGTTGAAAATTAGTACTGTATTGGCAGTGAAGGCATGGCTTCAACATTGTACTCGCCACTAAAACCAACTTTTTGTACAGCTTCAAGAGGAAGGTCCATCATAAGAGACCATTTAGCTTGTTTAAGGTGACCAGCAATGACTCCTGTTATCTCATACCTCTTGTCAAAATCAAGCGCCAAGTTCACTTTCTTTTCGGCTGAAATGATGTCATAGAACACCTCCAGAGAAACCGGTTTGGTAAGATATGTAGAATCGATATGCAGCTCACCATCTACCTTTCCTTGTTCAATTTTTCCTGTGATGTCAATAGTAGTTCTGTTGGCTCTACGGGTTAAAACAAGAGTAGCAGTCTTCCTTGGCTGGAAGTCAATGTTGAGTTTGTATCCCATTGGCTGCCAGAATGGTGTTGTAAGAGTGGATGCAGTGTAGAAGAATGATGAATCGCATTTCAGAACAGAGGCAACTTCAATCTTCATTCCAGGCCTGTACTCAATGATAAGTGTTGGTTTGTACTCAACACCATCATCTTGGTGGTGCAAATCAAGTTTCATGTCCTCAGTCCAAGGAGTGGAAAGGGAGACCTGGGCATCAATCTGACGGGTATTTCCAGAGATCTTCTTGTCGAAAGTTCCTTCGAATTGCACAAGTTGGCGATCCCACATGTACTCAAGTTGGTGTTTGTACAGAGAGCCAGCATGCATCTGCTTGTTGCTTAATTTGTAGACTCCATTCACAATAAAGGAGTTTTCCCAGTTGAACCAATCATTGAAGGTAATGGTATGGTCAATAACAACAGATTTTGTTCCCTTCATGAGA
>NW_020869868.1:320064-325064 GCF_003789085.1 Penaeus vannamei
AGCAATATGGCATGAATGGTCCAGCCTTGAAGCCTCCTTCAATATCCACATGAGCAATATCCGTAATTGTTCCCGTCAGCTTCAGCATTCCGTATTTGGACTCACGGCCAAGCTTAAGGAAGTAATCTCTGGTGTCGCCATTTCGTTCAAATTTCCACTGTAGGTAAATGTTCTCAGCGGATGGATCTGTTGAAGAGAGTATCATGGTGGATTCCCTAAGAGTAAGCTTGCCTCTGGCATTATAAGTCATGTTGCCCATTGTGAAGGTTATTGTAGCATCATTTGGATTTCAACATTCCAGTTTCCAGACACATTCTGCCATGGATACATTCGCAGGAGTTGTAATGCTCAAGTGAAGTCTCCGTGTGTGGGCTTTGGAGGTCTGCATCATAGTCAAGGTTAAAAACATACAGTCTGCTTGGTTGTGGAATAACTTCCAACTTGATTTTCTTTCGGGCACCAGTCCGGTCTACTTCAACACGTGCATTGATGGATCTCGCTGGTTCACGGAAGGTGTTCTCAACAACAATATCAAGTGCACCCTTTTGTGGTAATGCTCCTGATCCAGTTATGTCGACCTTGAAGTGTTTCTCGCCATACTGGGGAACCTCACGTTTAAAGAGGAAATTAAGCTTGCTAAAGCCCTCACGATGGAAGTGAATAGTTGTGTGGCGTTCTGCTACATGAATGTGAATTTCCAGGTGTCCCTTCTGTTCAGAAGCATTCCTCTCAAAGTCCATCTTGAAAACCTCATGACCATTCAGCTTGATAATATGGTCAGCAGTGATATCATTCTGACCAAGGTTAACATGGTATTCTTGGAGGTAATCCCTGATAGGCTCGAATCGTGATGTTATGGTTATTTTTCCTTGAGTAGGGGTGAGGTTAATGGAAATTTCAGTATTCTGCTGTGAATTAGGTACAATAAGGTGGGCTTCAAGGCCTGATCCTGAGCGTGACCAAAGAAGATGGAAATCAGAAGAGGATGAAGAAGCTTCCAGTTTGATTGCGTTCTTTCTTTTTCATAATCTACTTGAACTACAACTCTGTAATTTTCATAGGGAGTTTCAATTGTCATGCTGAATTTGATTTTGTTACCAAAGGAACCTGATCCAGAGATGGTGATTTTCTGTTCATTGATGGCTCCACTGAGGTAGGCCTGTTTTGTCTCTTGATCTAGTCTTCCAGTAAGAGCCAAGATCTCCCATCCTTGAAACTCACTCTTCACAAAAGAATTTTCTTTCCATCCTTTTCTATCATGATATGGCATAATTATCATTCCTCCTCCATTCAGCCTTGTAGGAGCCTTCACCAGTCTTGGTGACCTCCCAGGAGATCTGTTCTGCCCTTTCAAATGGAGTCTTCATGTTGAATCTGAGGGAGTTGAAATTGCCAGCTAAAGATGCTTGTCCTGCATCATTCATCATTCTCATTTCAAGAGACCTCTTGGACCGGTTAAGAGAACCAAACACATTGAAATTATTGAGCCCTCTGAAAGGAGTTCGCAGATTAAAGTCCAGTGTACTGCCAATGAACTTGCCAGAGACTGCAATGGCTTTAAGGTCTCCTTCTTTCTCAAGGGAGATTTCCAAGTTTTTATTTTCACTGGAAAGATCAATCTTAGCTACAAACTTGGCATCAGTCCAGCCAGTGAGAGGAGAGTTAAGGTTCCACTTGAACACGGCTAGCTTGTCCTCAATATATCCACCTACAACAAAGCTGTAGCTGTGATCATCTACACTGACACGAGATGCAAGGAGCTCCTCTCTGTTATCAATGTCATACTTGATTTCAATGAAGGAGTCTGGAAACCCTCGAAAGGAGTTGTGGCCTGGAAGGTGATGTTAGAGGCCCTTGTAGAGAGCTGCAGAACTTGAGAGAACAAAGTTCTTGTCATTGTAAGTGATGTTTAGAGTAGCACCCTTTTGGCTGGTGGTCCAGCTGTACCGGGCTGAAAGGGACACAGTCTTGATAACATCAAAGGGAGTCGTCAGATCAAAGGACATATTATCATTTGCGTAGGAAATGCTGGTGGTAAACTTATAAGGTCCAAACTGAATGACACCTCTTCCAGATCTGTTTCCATAGTTTAGGTTTCCTTCTACAGCAATGGTGTCAAAACCTTCAAATGGTGTCTGGAACTTAATGACAATGTTGTCATCACTGAATTGTCCATGTGCCTCGAAAGCCCATTCATTGGAGTTTTGACTGATCTTTACAGAAGCATCCAGTTTCTTGTTATATTCATCAAGGTTTAGTGTATATTCAGCACCTAGGACTCTGAAGTCTTCAATAGGAGTCATAACCTTAAAAGATCCATATTTCAGATTGTAGCTTCCCTCAACATACAGCTTTTTCATCAGTGAATCTCTCTGGAAGAGATCTCAGCAGACTTCTTGTCGGAGATAACATCATAGTGGGTATCCAGCTCAAGCTTCCTCCAGCCTTCAACAGGCATCTCCAGTGAGAGGTGGAGATCTGATTTCTTGGGTGTAAAATACCCTTGAGCATTAAACTCAAACTTATCCTGGTTTTTCTTTCAATGACAAGAGAACATTCCATTCCATTCTCAATAGCCTGGTAATTGCCACTAATGACAACATGCTTAATGTCTACTATTGGGGTTACCAGTGTCAGGGTAACCGAGTTGGCATTGAGTGAAATCTCAGCATGGAAGTCATACTTCTGACTATTCTTCTCAAATGAAGCTGAGACACTGTGTTTATTATTGAGGTAAGCGTAATCTCCGTCCATCTTCACAGATTCAAAAACCAGCAAATGGTGTTTCAACTTCAACATGGAAATCGTTGTCATTGACTGTGGAGGTCAGTGAAATATGCTGGTTATTTCCTTCCTTCATAAGATTGGCTTCGGCAGTTTTCACGTCTCCAGTAAAGTCGTATTTGGCATCAACATCCAGGGATGTAAAACCTGGAATTGGCGAAGTTGTATGCAGCTTCACGAATCCTGTTTTGTAGATCATTTGGCCTGTGAAATCTGCAGAATAAGTGATGTCATTCCTTTTGAAGGTAATGTGGAAATTCTTTTCTGTATCGACTAGATTAGCATCAAGAACCAGCTCAATATTAGCAGCATATGCTAGAGGTGTCCTGATGCCAATATTCAACTTCGGCTTCTGAGTATTAAAAGCAATCTCCCCATTGAGATGATATTTGTCAGAACTCTTGATCTCCACATTTCCAGACAGAAGGTTGTTAACCAGAGAATAGTCGCCATTCAAAGCAATCTTCTCCCAGCCAGAGATTGGTGTTGTAATTTCACCAGATACTGCAGTTTCTGCTACACTAGCTTGTACTTCAAATGTGCTGATAACTCCTTCTTTATTGTAAGTAAAAAGTGCCCTGTAAGGCATGGAGGTGAAATCAAAGTTTCCTTCCAAACTGACTGTTGTCCATCCAGCAATGGGAGTTGTGATCTTGGATTTGGCATAACCCTTTAGGGGACTATCAGCAGCTGCCTCTAACTGCCAGTGGTAGTGACGGTCATTGCGGAAAGCCTTCACTTCGGCAGTCTTGACAAGGTTTCTCAGGTCCCAGTGAGCTTCTCCACCAAGAGTTCTTACAGTTTCAAATGGAGTAATGATATTGAGGGTCATCTCAGGAGCTAGGATGTTGTTTGTCTTGATGTCTCCCTTCAAAGAGAGTTCTTGCGAGCAAATTTGGCTTCAAACTCCACTGTTTTCACCTGGCCCTGTAAGCTGTAGCTTGTGTCAACAGCAATGGTTTCATAGCCAGCATGGAGTATTGATGGTGAGATTGATCTTTCCCTTGACTTTTCTGATGTGCAGTGTTCCTGTAACCTCAATCTTGCGGTCATTCCTGGACACAAAGGCTTTAACAGCAGAGCTGGAGATGAAGAATGAGGCCTTAAGGTTTCCCATCCACTGAATGGAGTTGTGCCTTCAAAAACAATGGTTTGTCCTTCAAGTCGTCCAGAAAGGTTGATTTCCTTTGAGTTACGTGTCATCTTGAGGGTCACTTTCTTTTCACTACGGAAGTCATACATTGCTGAGATAGACATGTTGTCCAGTGTCGTAAGTGGTGACTGGAAGTCGATTTCTACACCAGCGTAGTTCTCCTGGTAGTTCCAACTGCTGACCAAACTTCCAGTTTTCCATTCAAATCCATATTGATTTGGAATTCATCCACGTTGATCTTGCCATTTACCTGGTATTTCTGGGTGTTGAAAATTAGTACTGTATTGGCAGTGAAGGGCATGGCTTCAACATTGTACTCGCCACTAAAACCAACTTTTTGTACAGCTTCAAGAGGAAGGTCCATCATAAGAGACCATTTAGCTTGTTTAAGGTGACCAGC
Source organism: Penaeus vannamei (assembly GCF_003789085.1). Classification (NCBI taxonomy): domain Eukaryota; kingdom Metazoa; phylum Arthropoda; class Malacostraca; order Decapoda; family Penaeidae; genus Penaeus; species Penaeus vannamei. The sequence goes on from NW_020869868.1 coordinate 324,402, forward strand.
AATGACTCCTGTTATCTCATACCTCTTGTCAAAATCAAGCGCCAAGTTCACTTTCTTTTCGGCTGAAATGATGTCATAGAACACCTCCAGAGAAACCGGTTTGGTAAGATATGTAGAATCGATATGCAGCTCACCATCTACCTTTCCTTGTTCAATTTTTCCTGTGATGTCAATAGTAGTTCTGTTGGCTCCACGGGTTAAAACAAGAGTAGCAGTCTTCCTTGGCTGGAAGTCAATGTTGAGTTTGTATCCCATTGGCTGCCAGAATGGTGTTGTAAGAGTGGATGCAGTGTAGAAGAATGATGAATCGCATTTCAGAACAGAGGCAACTTCAATCTTCATTCCAGGGCCTGTACTCAATGATAAGTGTTGGTTTGTACTCAACACCATCATCTTGGTGGTGCAAATCAAGTTTCATGTCCTCAGTCCAAGGAGTGGAAAGGGAGACCTGGGCATCAATCTGACGGGTATTTCCAGAGATCTTCTTGTCGAAAGTTCCTTCGAATTGCACAAGTTGGCGATCCCACATGTACTCAAGTTGGTGTTTGTACAGAGCCAGCATGCATCTGCTTGTTGCTTAATTTGTAGACTCCATTCACAATAAAGGAGTTTTCCCAGTTGAACCAATCATTGAAGGTAATGGTATGGTCAATAACAACAGAT
>NW_020869868.1:330064-332564 GCF_003789085.1 Penaeus vannamei
ACTGTCCAAAGAGGTCGAGGGTGAGGTTCAGCATTGCAGAACGTGGCAGGTAGGACTTGCTGGAGAAGATGACATTGCTTTCAACTGAAGCCCCAGTGTTGATTTCATTCATGAAGAAAGAGGATTCATAGTTGCGAGAAAACTTGAGGGCTTCGGTACTGAACTTTTTCTGGAGAAGTTCCTCGCCAATCATTTGACGAGCCCACTGTTTTTCTGGAGCAGCTGATTCCTGCATGTTGGTCATATGAGTCCAGATGAAGGAGCCCACCTGGTTGACACCTTCTGAAGTGAGACGGTCCTTGATGGTATTGATAAGGTCTGGAGTAGGACAGGTCATGAGAGCAAGGTAGGCAGCAATGCGAACCTCTGTGTCCTGAGTTTCATCTTGGAAAGCAGCCAGAAGGTGAGATCGGTCATATTCACATGGAGTGTGCCTCCATGCGTCAATAGCAGCCACTCGCACTTCCATCTCATTATCTTCAGTATAGCATCGCCTTAGGACTGAGTTGGCATTAACCCATCGGCCAGCATTGCCAAGTGCCTTGAGAGCAACGAGTACCCTGACTTTCTCTTCTTCATTCACAGTGCGACAGCCAGATCCAAGTTGTGTTTCAATTCGACGAATTACTTGCTGGACACTGGAATCGGCACCACAGTCTTCATTGATTTTGCAGAAGGTGTTGATGAGAGCAGAAGTTCCCAACATTGCTTTTTGGCTTGGGTTGTTCTCGAGTAAAGGCTGTAAAAATATTAGATAATGTGTAGGTAAAGTGGCAGAAAATATTTTCAATAAATGCCTTCTTAAAATGTGAATAAATGTCATTACGAGTATACATAAGCAACAATACATATAATATATACATAACTGTGTTTATAGATTATATCAATACTAACAGCAAGAGCAGTAAACATTTCTGCTGTTGGGTTCTTGAAGAAAGCCAGTGAAGTGAAGAACACATCAGCCTCAGATTCTGTCATGTCCCCATTGAGGAACATGTCTCTGACCACACCAAAAGATGCAGCTGTTCCCACCAGTGGCATAGCGTCAACCAGGAACTTCCGTGTGTGAGTTTCTTTAGCATTGTTGTAAACAGTGTTGAGCTGAGGGTAATCCAGTTCCTTGAGTGATGACACGAGTTTGGCAAATAGTGAAGGAACCTCTGGAAGGATTTCATTGTTGGAAGCAATCTCCAGATTGCTCAAGATCTCCTCAACTGCTTCAAGCTGAGCTTCTGGTGCGAGTGTGTGCTCGAAAGCCAGTGTATTGCGCTTGAAGTCAAAGTCTGCAATGAGAACCATAATAGACATAAGAATGAGCAGTGTCGGTGTTCTTCATGTTTTGTGCAAGTCGATAGCAATGATGACCTGTAAAACAAATGGCACACAAAGATACACATACCTGTGATAGGAGTAAGTCGTTCCTGAGACATGAGAATCATGGTAGTCTTGGCAGTTGTAACAGCTCCTCCCTTTTCGCTGGAGAAGGGACGGAACACGTGGGTCTCCTCACATTCTGCCGTCTTCAGAAGGCCTTCCTCTACCCTTTGGTGACACTTGCTTGAGCTTTTAAAGATTGGGAGGCTCTGGACTGGAGAGTCACTGATGTATCCAGTTGAGGGGATGAAGGTCAGGTCAGGTCGCTGAGTACATGTGGCTAAGTCCTTGACCTTATCAATGGTGACAACGCTGCCCTCTACTGTAGCATTGTAGTGAGTCATGCAAACACCAGAGATGTCTGTCTCCTTAATGTCCTGGAAGGTAGGCAACAGAATGAGGAAAAGATTGGTCACTCGGTCAATCATTCAATCCTGATGCAAATCAGTGGAATCATACTGCAAGTAATCAATTATCATGGAATGTACCTCATCACCCTGATGGGCCATGGAGTTCTGGAAGGTAGAAAGGACACCTCTCTTGAAGTTAAGGACCCAGGCCGGCTCAGATGCTTCGCCGCAGATACTCTCCACTTGGCCATCTTGGAAGGAGAAGCGCAAGGGAGACTTGGTAACAGCAGCAGCGAACTCTGGTCCGTGAGACGATCCATCAAGATTGACGTCGGTCAACTGCAGTGGAAACCAGATACGATTAACAATTTCCAGCGGCTCTCCGCAGAAAACAGTATATGAATACTATTTTGTTCATTCCCATTTCAGAACTGCTTTAAGCAGAGTACCGACGTACCTTGAGGATGTACTCGCAGGGGGCAGAAACATCGATGTGGGCGTTGGCGGTGATGTGCAAGTGGGCGTCGTCCTCAAAGGTTTCCAGGAGGGCGGTGGAGGTCGTCACCGAGTATTCGTAAACATAACTTTTGCCTGAGGAGATTAAACACCTTGAAGCTTATACAATTTTCTCTCTCTCTTCTTGGGACAATGTAATATTCTTTTATATAAAATTGTATACTCTCAGTTGCTACCTACCCGTTTCGTAAGCATAATTTTCAACATCATTGCAGTGGAGAGCACATGTCGATCGCTGGCCCGTCGGCCCTGAGGGAGAT